>JABSNV010000742.1:0-149568 GCA_024085815.1 Flaveria linearis
ACCGAGCAGATGATTGCAGATTTGGTTGCTGCCTTGGACATGGAGAAACTACGCACTCAGTGGCTTACTAAATTGGTTATCAAACTACGCATCATATGTGAGAGACAATGAAAGAAGTGGCTGACGTGAAAGAACTGCAATACGAGTACTATCAATATCAATGCTTTGGATGACAGGATGGCTCACACAACTCACTAATCAGAGGCTTGAGACGACACCATATAGGATCATGGAGTGAGACTTGCTGCATTGGAGGCAGAGTTCGTAGCGATGCACATAGTTGTGGAACCCGAGGAAGAAGAAGACCCTGAAGAAGCACTGAAGAAGACCCGAGGAAGAACCTGAGGAAAGCCCAGCAGAGGAAGAAAAGTCGGATGAGATGGAAGAGGATAGTTATGGATCCGATGTCCTAGATTGATATTTCTTTTCATTTGACTTAGACTACGTAGTTTTCTTTGAAAACCTATATGGGAAGGGTTGTTTCCCACCCAACTAGAAAACTGAAAATTTTGACATTGATGGAATATTTTGTGAACTGGTTACAATTTATTTATCTCTGGTTATTATTTGGTTATAAATGTTATGGTTGATAAACCTTTATTTTCTTACTATTTACTATGTTTTAATGAGATGAATATGTTACATGTTGCTCATTTTTGTGTTTGTGAATACAAAGTAAAAATGGAAGTCGGCGGTAGAGGACGTGGACGTGGAGTGGCGCTGGACGTGGACGTGGACGTGGACGTTGCGCTGGACGTGGGCGTGGTGCGGGAGCGGTTAACATGACCCCCGCAGTGTGCACGCTACACAGGTGCCTGCACCACCAGCAGGTAAATGATACGAGCAATTTGACAACCACTCAATTTGCTTGATTAACCATCAAACTAAACAATTTTGTCTTGTTGAAATAGGACCCCCACCCTGTACATACAAATCTTTCATGTATTGCAAGCCCCACACCCATAGTGGAGCTGAAGGTGCTGTTGGACTGGTGAGGTGGTTCGAGAAGACCGAATCAGTCTTCACCAAATGCAACTATCCACCAGCTGACCAAGTAAAGTACGCGACCAGGACTCTTGAGGGCGCGGCACTTTCTTGGGGGAATGCCCACGTTCAAATGTTAGGTCAGGCTATGGCCAACGACATGCCATGGGATGAGTTCAAGATAATGATGACCGAGGAGTATGCCCTCGGGATGAGGTGCAGAAGCTAGAGATCGAGCTATGGCAGCTAAAGATGCAAGGTCCTGAGATTGAGGCCTACACCACCAGGTCTCAAGAGTTGGTTGCATTATGCCCCAGGATGGTGACCCCGATGCATAAGAGAATAGAGTTGTACCTGCGCGGTTTGGTTCCCGAAATCCAAAGCATGGTCACAGCCTCTAACCCACTACCATTCAGCAAGCAATTCGGTTGGCTCACAAGTTGACTGACCAGGCAGTAGGATAAGGTAAACTGCGAAAACGGGGTACGGTGGCTAGTGTACCACCAGCGGTGAGTGTACCAGACAATAAATGCAAGTGGGATGGTCCAAACAACAAAGGATCAACTTCAAGCAATCAACATCAACACCAACATCAGCGACAACCGAGGAAGTTCGACAACAACTGAGGTTTTAATGAAACTGCCACTACAAATCAAGGCCAAGGAGGATACGTGGGGAAGTATCCTAAATGCAGTGGATGCAACTACCACCACACCGGTAGGTGTGACAACTTTCGATGCCAGCATTTTGGGAAAGCTGGACAAGCGGCATAGGATTGCTGTCGTAAATTGATAAGGAAGCCACAACAACGCCAAAGGGAATTCCAGATTGAGTTGACTCCCGGTGCAGCCCCGATTGCTAGAGCACCTTATCGATTGGCACCGAATGAATTACAGGAGTTGTGGGCACAACTTCAGGAGCTGTTAGATAAGGGCTTCATCTGACCTAGCTTATCACCTTGGGAGCCCCTGTACTTTTTGTTAAGAAGAAGGATGGTACATTTCGGATGTGCATTGACTATAGGGAGTTGAAAAAGGTCACAGTTAAGAACCGATATCCCTTACCTCGTATTGATGATCTGTTTGATCAACTTCAAGGATCCCGTTACTATTCAAAGATTGATTTAAGATCTGGTTATCATCAATTGCGAGTCCGAGAGAAAGACATCTCAAAGACGGCGTTCCGGACTCGCTATGGCCATTATGAATTCTTGGTCATGCCTTTGGGTTGACTAATGCACCAGCGGTGTTCATGGATCTCATGAACCGCGTGTGCAAACCCTACCTTGATCAGTTTGTTATCATGTTTATTGATGACATATTGATCTATTCGAAGACCAAGGAGGAACATGAAGAGCACCTACGATTGTCTTAAAATTATTGATGAAGGAGGAATTATATGCTAAATTCTCTAAGTGTAACTTCTGGATACGAGAAGTGCAGTTTCTGGGTCACATTATGAATGAGAAGGGAATCCATGTAGATCCTACAAAGGTGCAAGCAATCAAGAATTGGATGGTTCCTAAGACGCCTAGTGAGATATGTCAATTTCTTGGATTGGCAGGATACTATCGACGCTTTATTGAGGGATTTTCCAAGATTGCTTAACCCCTCACTGCCTGGACACATAAAGGTACAATGTTTAAATGGGGAGAAAGTCAAGAATCAGCCTTCCAATTACTGAAACAGAAACTCTGCAGCGTACCAATACCAGCATTGCCGGAAGGAACAAATGATTTCATGGTATACTGTGATGCCTCCGTTCAGGGACTAGGCTGTGTCTTGATGCAGCAAGATAAGGTGATAGCCTACGCCTCAAGAAAACTAAAGGTTCATGAAAAGAACTATACCCCATGACTTGGAATTGGGTGCAGTGGTTTTTGCCTTGAAGATCTGGAGACATTACTTGTATGGTACCAAATGCACCATTTATATCGATCATAAGAGTCTTCAGGATATCTTTGAGCAGAAGGAACTAAACATGAGGCAACAGCGCTGGGTAGAGTTATTGAACGACTATGATTATGCTATCAAGTATCATCTAGGGAAGGAAAACGTAGTTGCCGATGCACTAAGCCGGAAAGAAACAGCTAAGCCTAGGCGAGTGCGAGCTTTGTAGCTTACTATTAGCACTCAATTGCCTGAACAAATTAAATAAGCACAGACAGATGCTTTATAAGTAGAAAATGTTAGGTCTGAATCGTTACGTGGGATGGATAAATAGCTTGAGGTGAAAGCTGACGGGATTCGCTATTTCATGGATAGACTCTGGGTGCCTGTCTATGGAAATCTAAGAGACTTGGTTATGAGTGAGGCACATAAGTCTAAATAAACTATACATCCTGGATCTGACAAGATGTACCATGATCTGAAGGCGCACTACTGGTGGCCTAACATGAAGGCAGATGTAGCTACCTATGTGAGCGAGTGTTTAACCTGCTCCAAGGTAAAAGTGGAGTATCAAAAAAACAACTAAACTATTACAACAACCTGAGATTCCTATGTGGAAAGTGGGAACAGATCTTAATGGATTTCATTACTAAACTACCCTGGATTAATACTGGTTGTGACACGATATGGGTTATCGTTGACCGATTAACAAAGTCCGCTCATTTCTTGGCAATCAAAGAAACTGATACGATGAAAAAGCTTACTCAAATCTATCTGAAGAAGTAGTCTCTCGGCATGGAGTGCCAACCTCAATTATTTCTGACCGTGATGCTCGTTTTACATTGCACTTCTAGCAGTCATTGCAGAAATCTTTGGTTACGTGATTGGACATAGGTACTGCTTATCATTCGCAACCGATGGTCAAAGTGAGTGTACCATACAGACGTTGGAGGACATGCTACGTGCTTGTGTGATTAATTTCGGGAATAATTAGGAAGTTCACCTACCATTGGTGAATTTTCTTACAACAATAGTTATCACACCAGCATAAAGGCAGAACCATTTGAAGCCTTCTATGGACGGAAATGTAGATCACCATTTTGTTGGGCAGAAGTTGGTGATAGCCAATTGACTGGCCCTAAATTGGTGCACAAGACCACTGAGAAGATTGTACAAATAAGGAACCGTATGGCTGCAGCGCGCGACAGATAGAAAAGTTATGATGATAAGCGATGCAACCCCAAGAGTGTCAGGTTGGGGACAAAGTGTTGGTCCATTTGATCGATTTTCAGTACAAATGATGGTTTGAATAGTTCAATATCAGAAACAATAACAAACACAAAGATGGAGGTGACTAAGAACAAGAAAAATGTATTCAAATGTAAGCAAATAATAATCCAATACAATCAAAAGATGAAAGCTCAATATATTTCAGTGAATAACAGCTTACAAATGCCTCTTGCAACACAAATACATGATTAGGGTTTTCGCAAGGATGCCCAACAATGAGCAAGATCAAATCTATATATAACAGTCCTAGTTTCACAGACAGTTTTGCTACGAGCGAAACTGTGCTGCCAAAACTATAGTTTCGCCCGGCAAAAATAACAGTTTCACCGAGTGAACTAAGCTGCTGACTATGAGCGAAACTACAGTTTCGCTCATAGTTTTGCTTGACTACAAAATTACATAAACTAATCAACATACAAAAGTAAACTAACATTAAACTATTACAAAGCAATATAAACATAATCTAATCTAAGGTGAGTCCAACCTATACTTGATCTTTAATACTCCCCCTAGGTGGATCTCACCACCTTCTCTTGTCATGATTTTTCTACTCAGCTCCAGTCTCTCTTGCTGCATCTGATGAATCTTTATCTGCTCCTGCAGTATCACCCTTGGAAGCTTCAGCAACTGATCTACTCTGGTCACCTCCTGCTTCATTAGCTCCCTCGTGACGAGCACTAGCTTTCTCAAATTGTCTTGATAAGCCCCGAACATTCATAGTCAGATCATCTTGAGCTCTCACCTTCTCAGCTTGTTCCTTCACTTCAGCTCTTACCCCTCGCACCTTGTTATCAATGATGATAAACAAACTGGCATCTCTCCTTGTCTCCTCCCCAGCCCTTGCTTTAATATGGTTCTCACAAAGCACCAGTGGTCCTCATCACAAAAAAGTGAATAGCTCCACAGGATCAAACAGTTGTACTCTATCCCGTCCTTCACTCTGATCACTGCCTCCCTCATGTTGTTATCATAGAACCACTTTTCAAAACCTTGCAATTTTTGGGGGAGAGGATCTGACAGCCTAACCCTATAACTATTTTTGGGGGTTTCATCCTCAGCATAATTCTCCCTTTGCCCGTCTCCCAGTCTTTGTCTTTTTGACCTTCTCCTTTTAGCTTTCATGAATCCAAATGACTCAGAATTATCATTAGCCCATTCCTCATCTCCTTCTCCAACAGTTTGGCTCGCTAGTTAAGATCAGCATCCAACAACGGCAGCACTGCCAACCTTCTCAGGTCCACTTAGGCAAGGTCTTGAAAGCCTTCCTCCTATGCAGGTAAGTAATTCCTCCCCCACTCCTCTTTATCATATACATTTTTGAGGTCGGGTTATACTTCCAGCTAACAATCCTCTTATCAGCCTTTTTTGCTTAACTCTTCCATGCTCTGGAATAGGGGAGTCAACTCCTCAGGTTCTTTCTCTCTTACAAACCAGTCCTCCTTCTCCATCTCAATCACATCATTTTCATCCTTGCCTTTCTTGAACACATAAGTTAATGGTCACTCATCCACTTCATAGTATTCAGGCTCAGAATCATAGTCTACCAATTGCTCGTCATCCTCCCCTTCATCAATCAATCCTTTCTCAGCAGCCTTCTCCGCACCTACAGACTGATCTTGGAATACTTCTTCTCCTCCTAAATCCTCCATGTTCAGTCCTATATCCATAAATCTAGCTTCAAACACATCTTCAACATTCTCCATATTCACAGACTCCCTCCCTTAAACAGACCCTCCTGCTTCCTCAGCTGCTGCACCAGATGTGCCCTTCTCAGCTGCTGCACCAGATGTGCCCTCTCCTCCCCTGGATGATGTACCCATGTGTAGAAACGGGTACTTGGAAGTATCAGTCAAATCATCTAACTCATGTTGAGTAGCTAATTGGGGAGGCTGGCTACAGCTTTCAGATCATTCACTTCTTCAAGCAATCTTTTGATCACTTGTTCTAATCTATCAACATCTTGGTCATCCCCTCAATCACTTCATCCTTCTGCCTTTCCCTCAGCTCTTGATTAGTAAGTTTTGTCTTAATCATACTTAATCATTTGCCAGAGAGGTGTTGAGATTTCTTATCACATCCTCATCCAATCCGCCCCTTCCTTCCATCCTCGGTGGCTTAGTAAAGGTTTGATGTCGATGTTTAGTCCTCCTCTCCTTTTCTCCCTCATCAGTTTTCCTCTTAGCTCTCTTTTCCTTCTCAGCTCTGGCCTCAGATGCCATCTTATGAACTTCATCCTCAATACATAATCCTTCTTCTTAGTATATATCTTCCTCTTCTTGATATCATCAGACTGTTTGAGTCTTGTTTCTTCTACTCTTTTATCCTCAGATTCAATGACCCTCCTGATGTAACCCAAACGTTCCTGAGGATACATGTTCCCCCAAAGATGAGTGATCTTCCCGCTGAAATCATGCCTAATAGCGTAGCAGTCAGCAAAAATATGGGTGTTCATCTGTACCAATCTCTTGATCTCTCCATGTCTGGGAATATTGGGAATGAGATCATCTATAATCATCTGAAGGAAACGAGGGTACAATAGCCACTTGTCTTTCTTCAGCGCCATAACATTCTCTACCATGCAGTCAAATATCAGTCTTGCAATATTGGCCTTCTGCCCTCTACAACAAATAACCATGGCTTTTGCCTGTCCAAGTTTAGCCCATCTGATCCACCTTTACGATGATCTAAGCGCATGATAAACACGTGGGCTATATATCTCCACTCTTTGGAGAGAAAGGACTTGTTGATTTCTTTCTTGTGCCAAAAGGAGGTCCCTCATATCCCATTGACCAATATGCATCAAATACTTCCTGATCTGATAGTGTAAACTCCTCTCCACTATCCTCATCGAGTCTCAGTACCCTCGATATAACCTCAGCAGTGATGACTAGGTCATTCTCCAGCACCCTAGCCATAATCCTCTGTGAGTTGGCTCTCGTATCATACTCAGCTATCCGCCAGAAATCCCTGATGTGTAAGTCATATATAGTAGGGGAATGTGAGATTGCGTAAGCAATTGGAGATCTCTGCAACCATCGGATGCAGTCTCTAAATCCAGAAGCTTTTGGATGAGTGTCATCGAAGATGGCAGTAATGTTGTTCCTCTCATCAAACATCAGATTTGCCATTTAATCTGAAAACCAGATGAAACATATTAGTATGGTATATTAAACAATAATATTAAAGAAAAATAACAAAAAGATTAAAATTAAACAAAAAAATTAATTTCGATGGCCGAAATTATAGTTTCGCTGGACATGTTTTAGTTTCAGCAAGCGAAAATATAATTTCGGCACCAACTATGAATTAGTTTCGGCAGGACAATGCAATAGATTCGACAGGCCGAAAATATAGATTTGGCGCAGCGAAACTAAAGTTTGATCAGCAAAACTGTTAAGTTCACTCGGGCAGCATGACTACACAGTTTTGCTGAAACCATTGAATTTTCATTCAGTTTCGCTGGACTATCGGCACTTTCGCAGTAAGAACTGCGAGGGTACCGAAGAGTCTCAGTCGTATGGCTTACAATGTTGCCATTAAACCTAGAAAATACTAAGGTTCTGAGTTCAAAACTCACTTACGAATCAAAATCAAAGGTCAATCAAGAATCAAAAAACACGATGCTTAGGTTCGCATGAAAACTCAATCGATAAAACCCTAAGTGTCTAAAATCTCGTTTCTGCGAAAATGAGGAGTTAATTTCGCAAATTGTGTTATATAGGACTTAGTTTTGCAGGCAGCGAAACTATAGTTTCGCACGTGTAGGCTCTGGTCGAAACTGACCTTGCAACGTGCGAAAGAGCCGGCGAAGTTATAATTTCACCTTGCGAAACTACCAGCGAAAGTATAGTTTCGCTGGATACTTAACAATTGAGATTTTTTTATTTTTTAAAAATAAAATAAAGAACAATTATTTAGAAGAAAATTTTAAAACAAAGTAAGCAAAAATAAGCAAAAATAAAAGAAATAAAAAGAAATTTTTCCACAAGACCTCACCACACTTCACATATTTTTTAAACAGAATCAATGGTAAAAAGGATATGAATGAGAAGCTGAAAGGATCTTTTGGAGAATTAAAGTTTGGCAGGATTGTTGATATACTTATCCCTTTAAGTTCATGCCTTCTTCGGTTCGACAAGTGCACTGCAACTATTGTTATCATGTTTTGATTCTTTTAAAGAAAACATTGAATGACCTAGTACCCACAGACATTTGGCAAAGAAACTTATCCTGTCCTGATGATATATTGAACAAATGACATACTCTGCCTGATTATTCCTCTTAGAAGCAACAAAGGTCCTTTTTCATAAGAAGGAAAACCCTTATAAACATCAAATGATAAGAGCTCCAAGTCTATACTTACGTATAACAGAGGAGTTGATCAATTGAGTCTTAAGAGAGAGCTTCAAGTCTATACTTTCGTATAACAATGAAGATCATTAATTTGTGCCGATGAGAGCTCCAGGTCAGTACTATCGTACAGCAGAGGAGATCATCACTCCAGGTCAATGTTCACAATAGCAGAGGAGATGAGCAAAAATAATGTAAGAAGGAGCTTCTTAGAAGTGAAGATGATTAAGCATGTAGCTTATAAGATAGGATGGAAGATCTAGACGCAAAGATACTTTAGATAAGAATGACTCAATGCATAGATATGATGTTGTTCTCAATCCTTTTTTAACAGGACTTGTATGTTTGTGAAGGCCAAAAATGTCTAGGGAACAACCAAAGTCATCAAGTTTCTTGTTCTTATTAATTAAGCTGCAAGATTACTGTCTACTTTGCTTTATGGCTGAACCTATCAAGCCTATCCCGCACAATACTATTAACCTCATTTAGATCATCCAGTATTCTCATTTTTTCTGAAAAAGAAAACAAGAAAACAAGAAGAGTATTTAAATATATATTCTACCCCGAAATTCTGAATTAAGGAAGATGTGGAAATTTCTTATTTAAATATATTTTATATTTTTTTTCATATGTGAATTATGAGGAAGGACTATGAAGGGAGCAGACGGAAAAAGAAAGAAATAAAATAAAGAAAGAAGTAAAATAAAATGAAATAAAGAAAGAAGTAAAAAGTAAAAAAATATGTACGTTTAAATAATTTTAAGGAAAAGAGGTTTAAAATGATATTAGACCTAACATAAAGATCAATTCATGAAAACGGGGTTTATCAAACATTTTAGTGAAGAGATCTGCTTTTTGATTCTTAGTGTCAATAGGGATAATATCAATAAAACCCTTTTCCTGAGCATCACAGATTGCATGAATCCATGTCTCGATGTGCTTGGTTCGGGATTAATGAATAGGGTTCTTAGCGATGCCAATGGCTGCTTCGTTGTCACAGAACAACGGTGTAGGGAGAAAATGATCCCATAATCAATCATCTGGTGTTGGATCCAAAGTACTTGTGAGCAACAGCTGGTGCAACGATGTATTTCTTCTCCCGTAGAAAGAGAAACAGTGGTCTGTTTCTTGCTTTTCCATGATACCAGACAATTTCCTAAATATTGACAACCTCCAGTAACTGACTTTCTATTTAACCTACAGCCATTAGAATCACCATCAGAATAGGCATGTAAGTCAAAATTCCCACCATAAGGATACCAAAGACCTAAATGAGAAGAGCCTTTAAGATAACGAAAGATTTGTTTTACAGCCTTTTCATGAGACTCTTTCGGGGCTGATTGGTATCGGGCACAATATCCTACAGCAAAGATTATGTCAGGACGACTTGCTGTAAGATACATAGGGGAACCGATCATTGATCTGTAGAGATGAGGATCAACGGACTTCCCATTCTTGTCAGGAGTGAGGCGAGTTTGAGCAATGAAAGGAGTGAGGTCAGGAGATGCATCATCCATCTTGAATTTCTTTAGAATCTCTTTAATATACTTCTCCTGATGAATGAGAATTCCCTCTGGCTTTTGTTCAACTTGCAACCCGAAGAAAAATCACATCTCTCCCATCATGCTCATTTCAAATCGACTGCGCATGACCTCCTCAAACTCTTAACACAACTTCGTATTGGTGGAACCAAAAATAATGTCATCGATATAAACTTGAACAATAAGCATCTCACCATCGACTTCCTTCTTAAATAATGTCATATCGATAGTGCCACAAGAAAAACCATTGCTTAAGAGATATTCTGTTAAGGTCTCATACCAGATTCGAGGAACCTGATGAAGACCGTAAAGAGACTTATCAAGCTTGTAGACTTTGTCAGGAAAGTTGGGATCCTCAAAACTAGGTGGTTGACACACATATATCTCTTCGTCAATGTCACCATAAAGAAATGCACATTTGACATCCATCTGATAGACTTTGAACTGCTTATGGGCGGCATGAGCTAGAAAGATTCAGATAGCTTCAAGACGGGCTACAGGAGCAAAGACTTTAGTGTAGTCAATCCCTTCTTCTTGGGCAAAGCCCGGGACCACCAATCTGGATTTGTTCTTGCCACAATGCCATGATCATCGGGTTTGTCTTGAACACCCATTTTATGACAATTGGGCATTTGTTTGGTGGAAGATCGACCAGGGTCCACACTTTGAGTTTCCAAAATTTGCATCTCTAATTGCATTGATTCAACCCAGCAAGGATCCTGAAGAGCTGCATGAACATTTTTCAGGACGATTTGAGATATAAAACAAGAGAATAAACAAACGTTAATCAAACCAGATTGACTCCATGTCCGAACTCTATCGGTGATAGATCCTATGATGTTATCATGTGGATGATCTTTCAAGGTTTTTGAAATTAGTGGACATGGGTAGGGTGGTTGAAGACGGTTGGCTAACGGTGTGTGATGGGTGGATGACGGTGAGGTTGATGGTAAGGTAGAGTCAATTGGAGATATGGGTGATACAGGTTGAGATAAGATAGATGTAGGTGACGTGGGAAGAGATATAGAAACAGGTGGAGCTGGAAGGTCAAATGATGATGATGAAGATGCAATATCAAGTGATGTAGCATCGTGTGCAGATGTGGTGGGAGGGGCTTGAGGGTTGACAGGTAATGGAGTTGGAGGAATGTGTAACATCCAAAAGTTCAATAATATATTTTAATTAAATTTAGTGTTCAGTCGCATGCCATTCGTGCGATTGAGCCATTCGTGCGAATGAAGCTCAATCGCACGAATGACGGGCGTATGGGCTCAGTCGTACGATTGAGTCATGCGAATAAGCCAGTCATGCGATTGAGTATGTCGGCTAAAAATAGGCATGTAGGATAAGTAGGGCGGTTAAGGGTGTTAAAAGCAGATTTTATCTGTTGTAACTTCATCCCCTTGTTCCCCACGAACCCAAACACCCTGTTCTTGCCCAATCGATCAAACTAGCTCCGTTTTGGTAAGTTTTGCTTGGTACGGATCGATTCTTGAATATGTTAAGTTGTGTATGTGATTGAAATTGATCCAAAAACATGTTTTAAATTGGGGTTCTATTTAATCTTTTGTTAAAGTTGAAAAGTGAGGGTTCGGATCCTAGTTTTGTGAAGTTTGATGAAATAAGGACCCGAAACGGTTGTAAATGAGGTGTATATGTTCTGTTGTGAATATGGCATAATCTGAGCGGTTAAAACTCGAGTTTATGGATCAAATATGTCAAGAACATAGCTGCTGATCCGTTTCAGGCGAATGAGCCCAGTCGCATGACCCATTCGTGCGACTGAGTCAATCGCATTGTTCAATCGTGCGACTGAAGTTCAGTCGCATGAACCAATTGCACGAATGGAGGTCATTCGCACAAACCCTGTTATAGCTCATTCGCACCTCTGACGTATGGCCCATTCATACGACTAAGCTCAGTCGCATGTTCAATCACACGAATGAGTCCAGTCGAATAGCCTTAGTCGTGTGGAATGGTCAGCTAGGGGTGGTTTGACTAAGTTAGGGTTGTGTTAAGATTTGCATTGAGAAGGAGAAGTTTTAGCTGCCCTAGCGTGTTGGATTGATAACCACTTGTTGAAATCATTAAGGTGAGTTCTAATTGCCCTTTTTATGTATTAATGTCATTTGACAATGTTGTTTTGACAAAAATCGGGCACTGGCATGCATATAAATAAATAAAGATGTGAATATGAGTTGAAAGTGGTAAATTGTGGTTAATGGCGAGGTGGAGGTTTGACCCACCAACTATAGATGGAGGTTTGACCCATCAACGCAATTATAGACGGAGATTTGACCCGTCAACGCGCGAGGTGGAGGTTTGACCCACCAAACTATAGACGGAGGTTTGACCCGTCACGCGCGAGGTGGAGGTTTCACCCACCAAATTAAAATTTATAAAAGATGTCCATAAATAAATTGTGGGTATTCGATATGCATATCAATACTGGAATAAATAAATGGACTGATGAATGTGTGTGTAAAACATTCGGTGTGGTAACAGTTGATGGATTATTATTATTGAAATATGGTGTATGTTAGAACTCACCAGTTTATCTGATTTTGTGTTTGTTTTCTTATGCATGCCAGGTGTTAATAGAGGTCCTCGTGATGGTCCCCCACAGAGTTAGATTCCGGTTATGGCGTACGATACTGGCCACAAATGTTGGGTTGGGAATGAAGTACTTAAAGTTAACGAAGTTTTGAAATGTCGGTTAAAGTCTTGTAAATATTGTTAATGATGTAAACAGTTTTTAATATATATAAAATTCCGCTGCGTTTGTAGTCTCTGAATTTATTATAACCCAACTAGTAGCACCCTCCTTATTATATATATTGTTATGAGATTGAGGGTGTTACAGAATGATCTTGTGTGAACATTGGAGATAGACGCATCATCGTCAAAAACTGGAAGATTAAAGGAATTAAACACCGTATCGGAGTCAAAGAACCATGCTGGTTCAGATCGAACATCGGAGGAATTAGATTCCTGCCAATCAACATAGAATGACTCTTGAACAATACGTGTTCTCTTGTTATATACCGATAAGCTTTTTAAGAAGAAGAATAGCCGACAAAAGTAACATTCATTAGACAGGCACCAAATTTCGTCTTCTATGCCCGAGTATCGATAAGGTGCATGAACAGCCAAATGGTAGAAAGAAGTCAATCAAAGGCTTTCTTTTATGAAATAGTTCATAAGGAGTCTTCATTTGTCCTGGACTATCAACACCCTGTTCAGAACTTATGAAGCAAAAATTCACCGCCTCAGCCCAAAAGATGATGGGTAAGGAGGATTCAATCAACATAGTATGAACAGCTTCAATGAGGGTGCGATTCTTTCATTTAGCCACACCATTCTGTTGTAGGGTTCGCGCAGCATTGAATGCCTTAAAATTCCCTTAATAGCACAGAGCAAAGCAAAGATCGGATTTCTGAATTTAATGTTGTTGTCACTTTGATCGCCAAACCTTCCTCTTGCTTATTTCGATCATAAGAATTAATTTCTTTAGCTCTTCAGCAGACTCTCCTTTGTGGGCAAGTAATCTCACCCAGGAGTATCTAGAAAAATCATCTGTAACCACAAGATAGAAAGATTTTTTAGCAATTGATTTAACACTGATTGGGCCAAACAAGTCAGTATGTAACAACTCGGGGATTGGATATGCTATTTCAATATTTGGTTTATGTGATTTCTTATGTTGTATTCCCTTGGCGCATGCCATACAGTTTTTAACCACTGAAAAGTCCTTTAAAGGTAATCCCCTAACAAGATTGTTTTTAACTAATTTGTTTATGTTTTAAAATTAACGTGTCCCAATCGATGTTGACTCCCTTGAACTCATGTCAAGAAGATATGTGTCATGCTTTCTTGGAGCCCATATTAACACCAACTCTTCTGGAATATCAACCTCTGATTTTAGAAAGAGACATTCATTGGACTTGAATAGGACCGGAATGTCTTTATCACAAATCTGAGATACACTTAACAGATTAAAAGCAAGTTTAGGGACATAGTTGACTTTCTCTAGAGTAAGAGAGCCATTGGAAACCTCCCCTGACCAACCATTTTCCCTCATTTCTTGTCACCAGCAAATGCGACATATCCTCCATTGATTATACGATAGTTGGTCAATAAATCCTTTATCTCGTCATGTGTCTGGAGCATCCACTATCAACATGCCATGCACTATTACAACTTTAGTGGATGACTCCTGCAAAGATATCAAAGAACATATTAATAAGGTGAGACTGGAACCCAAGTTTGAACTACTTTGGGTTTTGGAGAGATTGGCTTTTTATGAAAGAAATTATTAACCAATCGAGTCAATCTACTACCAAAAGAATTCCTATTAACATGTCTATGATGAAGCTCAGGACAATGCTTAACTACATGATCATCTTTACCACATCGAAAACAGTATGGTTTTAATCTAAGTCTGTTATGCAATAAGGTAGGGATTTTATCAATGTTATTTCCTCATCACATTCAGACAGTCCAGAATCAATGTCACTGTATGTCTCATACATGTCTTTAGGTATGTTTTTATTTTGAAAAGAATGATAATTATAAATATTATGAGTTGTCATCTGATATACATGTGGTATTTGTCCCACTTATACTTGCTTCAGATGACAATGTAACCCTCTCTCGTTTGACACAGTAGCTTTTGTTGGGGTAAAAGATGGAATGGGGTGAGAGAAGAATTTTTCAAAACAATTAATTTAATTTTCTCGTACTCTTCTCAGTGAAATCAGTCACAATATTAATGCAATCAGAAAGAAGTAGCATCATTACAATCCAAAGAATTTGAAGATGAAATAGAAACATCACTAGACACGATAAGACAGAGTTGTTACTTACAATTCACAAGAAAGAAGAAAAACAAAATTTAAACTAGATTTATGATCTAAGACAGAATGTTGAGATTCAAGTGTTCTAAGACTAGAGCATCCAAGTCCGCTAGTCGGTCCATAATCATAGTCCTCACGAACGTGCTTAGGATTCACACCTTCTAAACCTGCAGACATACTGTTAGTATCTTTGGATCAAATCATTAGAAGGATGAGAAACAGGCATAGGTGAATAACAGTAAACTACTAGGAGGAGGATAAACTTTAGCATTTTCATATCCCAATCTTGTTTTAATCCTAGCCCCCCGTTGAGATTTACATAAATCATCATGTTTCATTCCCGATATTGTCTATTTAGCGAGCCTTGACTGAAGTTTGCTTGTTTCAAATTCAGCAAGAGCAACCCTTTCAGTCAAGGTGTTAATCTCAACATTTCTTTCCAAAACTACTCGTTTCAAGTGATCATCTCTTTCAAAGCCTCATTTAATTTAACAAAATATTTAGACTCGTTTATTATAAGTTCCTCATTAATTCGTTTTAAATCTTTCTCATTATCAATTAATAAACGATTAGCTTATAAACCCTAAATAACCTGATTTTGCAAGCTGAAGAACACATATCCTAAATTACCTCATAAGGAGGTCCCATCACCACCTTTTCTGCTGCTAGAGCCTTTTCACATTGGCACACCGGAGTACTCAACTTGTTTTCCTCGACAGTGGTAACAACATCATCTTTTTTCTTTTCTTGCTCAGTGGGATGACTTCCTTCCTTCCTTATCTTCTCAATTTTACCTTCTTCCACCTTCTCATCCTCCTTCACCTTCACAGATACTTTAGCTTCATCTCTAAGTTCTTTGAATGGATCAAATTCATCCTAATAATTCACCTTCCTCTTTCCTTCCATAATTCAGCCACCAGCGCTTGGTTAATCTCTTCTCTCGTTTCTTCAACTTCAGCACTCTAATCAAAGTTGAAATCACAGTTGTCTTTTTCTTCTGTTTCATTTCTTCTTTATCCCCACTTGACACCAACTTTCAAACTCCTGAATTGCTAGGATTAGTGACGATCGGCAATGGACATTCACGTTTGAAGTGTCCCAACTGTTTGCAATTGAAACACCTCAGTTTGGACTTATCAAATCCCAATCTGGAGTTAGAGCTTTGACCTCCAAAGTTCTTTCTTCCAGTGTGTTCCATGAATCTTCGGGCTCTAAGCGTCAACATTGAAATCTGCCATTGAATGTCAGTCTCTTCAAAATCATCAGGATCCACCTGATACATATCCTCCATCGTCAATCCTTTGCCTTTCAACTCCCCTGCCACTAGAGCTTCATAACTCTAAACAAACGTACCAAAAAGAGCCATTGTCTAGGATGGAACTAAAGTTTCACTATGTGTTTTCAGATTACATTGATCTCTCCCAGCACCCACGACCTCTAGAGTAATCACCAGTATTCACTCCGCCTTGACAAGATGCCTGCATTGGAGAGCTCACAGCAGAAAGAAGTTAGTAGTGCAGCATTCTGAGTGAAGCTAGATGTAGGCATCATGGTTTGGTTGAATTCCCTTCTCTTCATGTCTATCTTGAAAGATTTCAATTTGTTGATCACATCCATAAGCTTGTAATCAGCAAAGTTTCCCTCCTTGCTTTAGCATTCTCACTTTTAAGCTCCATTGGGGTGGGAGAGAGTCTAGAAGCTTATTTACCTGCTCATGATACCTAATTGATCATCATACTTCTTTAGGGTACTTGATACTGACAAAAATCGATTGGTAATATCAGTGAGGTCTTCATTCTTATGTCCAACAAATGATTTAAACTCCTTCTGAGCTTGGGCTTTCTTATCCTTCTTCAGATTCATTTCCATCATAGAATTCATATAGAGCATCATACAAAGACTTTGCATTCTTATGTTCCGCAAATCGATTGTAGATATCAGGAGCAAGACATAGAGTTAACGCTCCAAAAGCTTTCTGGTCTTGATCAATCAGCTTCAGATCCTTCTCATTGAACGTGGTTGGGTCCATGTTTTGAGACGCGGTACCACCAACAGTGACCATTGGTATGTGCGGACCAGTGATGATAGATTTCCATTAGTTATGGTCAGTGTAGAAGAAAAAGGCTTTGAGACATCTCTTCCAAACCTCAAAATTGTCACCGTTTATAAGTCTCGGAGGTCTGTTGGGAGCTATACTTTCTAGATCTGCAAGAGTGAGAGTAATCATCTTTAACATGCTAATTTCGCAGAAGAAAATAACACTTTCGCAGAAAATTTGCAGTTTCGCAGAGCTAGTTTCGCAGAAACTAGTTTCGCAAACCAGATGGTAATTTTGCTGGCGATTTCGGCATCAATTTCACTAGCCAGAAGCTTGAAAATACTTAGTTTCACCAGCAATTTCGCACAAAACAAGCTCGAACTTTCGTTTAAAGGTACTTTCGACAGCAATTTCGCTTAGAGAATGAACACAAGCACAGTTGAACTTTCGTTTAGGGTTTCTACTTTCGCAGAGATGCTGAAAACAACTCCTAAGTGCGAAACACTTGTATTTTTGCTGAATAAAGGTAATTTCGCTGGATGAATCTGAAAACCCTTTTTACTCCGAAAACAATCTGAAATCATCCAAATCTTAATGGATTTGAGATCTGATGATTTACAGAGCTTTCCCAACCAATAACGAGCAAAATTCAATCAAATTCCATATCAAATACACTCAAATTTGATCCTGAATTGATGAAATAGTGATATTGAACAAAAACAACCAAAAACCTCAAACAATCAAGAACTATGGCTCTGATACCATTTTGTTGGTCCATTTGATCTATTTTCAGTACAAATGATGGTTTGAATAGTTCAATATCAGAAACAATAACAAATACAAAGATGGAGATGACTAAGAACAAGCAAAATGTATTCAAATGTAAGCAAATAATGATCCAATACAATCAAAAGATGAAAGCTTAATATATTTCAGTGAATAACAGCTTACAAATGCCTCTTGCAACACAAATACACGATTAGGGTTTTTGCAAGGATGCCCAACAATGAGCAAGATCAAATCTATATATAACAGTCCTAGTTTCGCAGACAGTTTCGCTATGAGCGAAACTGTGCTGCCGAAACTGCTCATAGTTTCGCTTGACTACAAAATTACATAAACTAATCAACATACAAAAGTAAACTAACATTAAACCGATTACAAAGCAATATAAACATACTCTAATCTGAGGTGAGTCCACCCTATACTTGATCTTTACAAAGTCTTATCGAAAGTCTCACCATGGAAAGGCGTGATTCGGTTTGGTAAAAGAGAAAAGCTAAATCCAAGATACGTTGGACCATTTGAGATATTAGAAAGGATAGGTCAGGTGGCATATCGATTAGACCTACCTGATTCACTGAGTGGAATCCATGATGTATTTCATGTCTCAAACTTGAAGAAGTGCTTAACGGATGAAACAATGGTAGTACCACTTGAGGAAGTGCAAATAGATCAGCAATTACGCTTTATTGAGGAACCAGTCGAGGTGATGGATTATGAGGTAAAAACGCTTAAGCAAAGCAAGATACCCATAGTCAAAGTTCGTTGGAACTCGAGACGTGGACCGGAATTCACGTGGGAACGTGAGGACCAAATAAGTTTAAGTGTCCTCAACTATTCCAAAAGAGTATGCTAGCAGGCGAAGGTATTGATTAAATTTCGGGACGAAATTTCTTTCAACATGGGGATAATATGACAACTCACCCGAAACTCACTCGATTACTTTGTGCCATCAGTATACCAGTGATGGAACACACCATGTAACACAATTTTTGGGACAAAATTCTTTCAACATGGGGATAATGTGACATCTGGTAATTTTCCGTAACCAAACTCCTTTAGTTCCGTTAGGTCTTGCATACATGTGTCGTGAGCGCACACTAGTTGTCATTGAATGTTGGTGACTTAATAATAATTAACAATGATAAACTCAAAATAATCTAATCAATAATGTGATTATTAAGTCATGCTTATGTGTTTACGTGATTTAAATATTATTTGTAAATTTACTGAGTAACGTGGCAACGTGTTATATTCAGTTCGTGTATTTTGTGACTAGTGCAAATAATATATAATTACTATTAGTTATTAATAATGTTGGTATTTTGTAGTTAAAACTATTTAAAAAGTGTTAAAAAGATTAGTTTTTATAAAATATAAACAATGGGGTTTATTTTGTAATTGTGCTAAAACTAAAAATTACCAAAATTAACAACCCTAATCCCCCCCAAACCCTATTTGCGGCCGTAAGCTCCCACACACACACCAAAAATAGGATTTTGATCAAGAACAAGCAATCCAAGTTGATTTTGAATAGTTCCAAGGGATTCCAACGTGTAGCAAGCATCAAACCTTGATTTCTACGCGATTAAAGGTTAGATTTTCATTTTTTCATTGTTTTTGATACATGACCAACCCTAATTTGAAATTGGTGATGAAAATATGAAATTGATGATGAAAATATGTAATTGACACTACTAGAAAAACTGCAATAGATGACGCGCATTGCGCGTCATCTTTGGGGTCAGATGACGCGCAAATGCGTGTCAAGGAAGGGGTAGTCAAAATGATAGATGACGCGCATCCGCGCGTCATCTGTTTATGACGCGCAAAAGATGACGCGCATTTTATGACGTGCAAAAGATGACGCGCAATGCGCGTCAAGGAAGGGGTAGTCATAAATACTAGATGACGCGCATCCGCGTGTCATCTATGAAATTTTTATGACGTGCAATAGATGACGCGCAATGCACGTCATAAATTTAGCTGCATTATTTTATATATATATATATATATATATACACATTAATTTTTATAAATTTTACCTGCTGTTTTTATAAAACTATAAATCAACAACTGTCAAATAATAGCAAAACAAAATTTATTTAATTAAATACTAACAAAAATTACAAAGTTGTTCCAAGTTCACATGCATATGCAAAATTACAAAGTAGTTCCAAATTCATTTAATTATCTAATAAGTATCCCTACACATAAATAAAATTTGAAACGTAACACGACCACAATTGCAACGGCTTCTACAACACCAGCTGCTCCTAGAAGGTGACCAATCATTGATTTGTCGAGTTCACTCGCAACTGCAAACATTAAATTTATTAAGTTCATCGCTTCTTGAGCTAATATAAGACTTGGGTAGCATAAATACATAATCCTCCTTTACATACCCTTCACATGATGATGAAAACCTTCATAAAGATGGTACTCCGCTAATTACCGCTTCTCTAGCTCCAGCCGCCGCACTCGATGAAAACCTGTATGATTGTAACAATATAACTTATTGGATATTTATAACTTTATAAGTACTTAAAAGATAACTTGTTAGTAGGTAACCAATAGTTTGATTAATTACATATAAACACTAGATCTTAGACCGAGAAAAACTACTTACATATCATGGCCACAACTTGGACCTTTGTTAACTCCAACAATATATCACCTGTTTGCCATTCCAAAATGAAACAATAAAAATGAGTCAACATTTTATGAGAGCATTATGATTGATGACACCTCAAGAACCAAAAGAACATACCATAAGAGGCTTGGACCATGCAAACAATGCCCCAGATAATGCTAATGAAACACAATCCACAGGGGTACCTACACGAACAATTTGCAAAACAGTCCGACTTATAAATCTAATCAGAACCACACTTCACCATCATTAAATTGATAAGAAACCTTGCTGGGATTTACTTATAGACTCACTTAATGATCATATTAATGTATTTTTGTTACATTCAGATTGAAAAAAAACAAACTAGTGTGCAGTAATCAACGAGAAAGAACACTGAGCTTTGGCTTCTTTGATTTCAGCAGTGCTTACAGCAATAGACTCTTGATACGAAAAAGAGTGACCAGAAAATGATTTATCCCTGCAAAACATATAGAAATCATCAATAACCCCTAATATTTCACCAATAAACAATCTTTCAATTCGAAGGAGCATATAAACACATATAGTAAACTATTGTTCTAATAGTAATAGAAAACATCATCACAATACCATTATAAACAAATCAACAAATCGCAAAGGGTGAAGAAACTTACAGTTGAGGCACACAGACACTAACATTATATAACCCTTCACGAACAAGAGCTTCAACGAGGGACGTGAGCCCCGGAGACTCAATCCCCTCACTATTCATAACGAAAATAACAGGCTTTGAAGGATCATACTCCCAATTGCTACAAATTGTTATGAAGGTATCATCTGCATTCTGGAAGGTGTTCATTTCATCAAAAACCTTCTCAAATTGAGCTATTTCTATATGAATGCGTCAAATTTGCCACATCTTATATGTATGATGCTTGATGAATCAGTGAATGGCTAAATGAAGCAAACAATAAAAAGAAAGTAATATGTACATACATTAACATCAACTACCCAGAACTGGCTCCTTGCACTCTCAAAAGCATCTTTATTATTTCCCAACATTCTTGCCATAGTTCTCCGGGCTGCCTCGAGAACCCCAACTCCTGCACTGCACTTGCAGAATATTAAGGCTAAATAAAGGGGAGGGGGGACAGAAATAAAAGCAACAAACCGCTGAGAACTTAGAATATCTAAAAATAATTATGGGAGTCCAGTGATTAATATATATAAATCAAATGTCAGGATTCGAACCTTCCAGCACCAGCAACAACAATATTTTGCTTTGGAAATCAATCATCATCTTATCTTATGCTCTTACAGCTCCCAGAAGACCAGCAACTACTACTCCTGCTGTTCCCTAAACATTAATAAATGATGAAACTAGATTAATTGGAAATAAATAGTAATACTTCATGAAAAAGCATCTCCAGCTTGATAAAGTGCTAAGTGTTCACCTGGACATCATCGTTGAACATTCTGTAAGTATTTCGGTAGCGTTGCAGTAACGTCGAGGCCCACTTGCTTTGAAAGTCTTCAAACTAAAAAAATATCACATGTGATAAGAATCTTCTTGGAACATTCATCAATAAAACAGTGAATGTGAGAACAATGAATTGTTATCAGATCATTACTTCTAGAAGTTTTTAATTTAACAGCTGAAATTAATACCTGCACTATCACATGGGGCCACCGATTGAATACAGCCTCCATAAATTCATCAATAATGGAAACATACTCCTCACCTTCAAGACGGTGTTTTTGCAATCCTAGATCTACAAAACACAGTACCATCAACATCTAGAGCAAACTTCATATGTAAAAAGAATAAAAAATGTGATGTAAGTTCTAGAATAGGGTAGTATAATGTATCAGCAATTTATGAGTGAAGAGAACCTTAAACAGAGGGTCTTTAAGAAGTGTCTCATTATTGGTTCCAAAATCAATCATGATAGGAAGCACCTAATAGTAGAAAAAAAGCAATCAGTAGAACAAAGATAAGAAAGAAATGTAAGTTGGTGGCTTATACAACAGTAATATGATGAAGTACATATGTATATACATATTGACAATTACAAAAAAGATATTGTGATGGGTAATGTGCGAAGATTACTCTCTGAGGATTTATTCCGGCTGCAGCAACATATAGATCCAGCTTTCCTATTGCAATGCCGATACCCTGAACTCCAAGATCACCAAGACCCATTATTCTGCTTCCATCAGTGACAACAATCATATCAACCTATGAGATAGGATGTATTAATTAGTATGTAATATAATTAGTTCAAAAAAAACCTTTAAAGCTTGTTACATAATTCAAAATTAAGGCACCAGATCAGTAGGACAATTATAAACCATTGACATCATATCTCCACGATCTGCAGCACTGAAATACATCCCCCTTGGTCTTCTAAATAATCCACTGTATTTTTGGCAAACAAGTCCTACTGTTGGAGTGTATACAACCGGGGCATATTCCTTGACTTGGTTAATAAGAATCTGTCATAATAGTATATACTGTTATTGGTTAAGACGTTATTAGATTCTAAAATATCAAAACCATTTAATAATAGCAACATCAAACCCAAGTACAACCTTGCATTTTAAAAACTTCATTTTTCAAACTGAGTCAGCATATATGATTTTTAATGTGTTTAATATGGCAGTGAATTATAAAAACTCCATTAAGGAATCTTTTACGTAAACATGAATAGGATTAGAGTAAATTGAAGTCCTAACAGAGTTCCCCCTACTCTTTCTACTTCAAACATTGCAGGTGGACTTAGATCTACAATAGCTTAGGGCAGAACTTGGATTTGCCCTTGATACCTGAAAGCAATCAGATGCAGCAAGAAACCACTCTCATTCTCACACACTGATACATATGTAATTGGTAAAAAGCTATTGAATCCTACTTAAAACCCAAATTTCATCATGAAAAACTAAGATTATGCATACAATCAAAGAACCCATGAATCAAATCCAAAAGAAACTAGAATGAAAACCATCAAATTTCATGAAATAACAATTCCTAAATGCCAGACGATAAAGAACCCTAAGAATCTTGACAGATGATCATCAAACTAAAAAAACTAGCTTATTCCAAGAGATAATTCACACCAAGAAGCCAATTGATGACGAACTCCAAGAAATTCAACAAATATCACTCAAAATTCAGATAAATATCACTCAAATAACAGTAACCACTAATGCCCCTTTAGAACACAAGAAACTAACAAAATCAGAGTGATTCTTGACACACCCAGATGCCAGAGAATCAAGAACTTGAATAACTTGAACAAGAATCAGTAAAATCAGTCAAAGTTTATACATTTCTACAAAGATTGTGACTTTGAAGTTGAAGAAACTTGAAAGAATGTGAGATTACCTATGAATGTTGTTGGGATGCTTGAAGGGTTCTTGATATTCTTCAAATTGGTAGTTGTTTGAGAAAGAAAACCAGATCTTGTGGAAGTCGCGGTCGGTGGTGGAGGTCGCGTCGGCAGTGGAGGTCGTGTCGGCGGTGGAGGTCGCGTCGGCGGTGGAGGTCTCGTCGGCGGTGGAGGTCTGCGTCGGTGGTAGTTGTTCGCAGTGTGGTGTGCAGTGGTCTGCGGTGGCCGGTGGTGTGGAGTACGGTGGTCTGCGGTGGCCGGTGGTGTGGTGTGAAGAAGGCCGATCGAGGGTTACAGGGATTAGAGAAGCGGGGCTTTAATTTGGTATTGAGGAAGGCGCGCGGGTATAGTATTAACCTATGAAAAATTTTAAAAAATGACACAAGGAAGATGACACGCAAAAATGCATGTCATCCTTTCTAAGAATATTTTGAAAGATGACAAAAATTTATGATACGCGTAAATGCGCGTCATCTTTTTTCACGCGTCATCTTTTACGCGTCATCTATTACAGTTTTCTAGTAGTGTGATGATGAATCTATGTTAGTATTGTTGAATTTATGTTAGATTGTGTGATAATTGCAAGTATTAAGGTGGATTTTGGAGTTCTAGGTCATATTAGGTCAAAAGTAAAAACTTTTGATTTTGAACTTTCAAGATTGATGAAATTGGTGTATGTTTGATGTTAGTATGATGTTATTGTGTCATCTTATGATTAGATTATGATGATTCTTGCATGAATTCGTGAATTTAAACAACATTGTTCATATGTTACTAAAAGTAGTAACTTTTGTATATGAAAGTGTAATGTTTGATGATAATGGGATGTTTTGATGATAATAGGTTGTTACTATTGCTATATGAAAGTTAGAATGATGATGATAATGCTAGAAATACAAGAATTTACAATGTAGTTCATATCTTTCTAAAAGTAGAAACTTTTGGTTATGAAATTGATGAACTATGATGATGGGATGTTATTGAGCATGTCTAGATGATAATGTGAGCTTGAATTGGTATATTGTTGATGAATTCATGAATGTAATAAGTGTTAGATAGATTTTGGGATGCACTTTCCCAAAAGGGAAACTTTAATTATATGAATTCTTGGATATGATGAATTGGGCATATTTGTAATGTTAGGATCATGTTAGTATGTCCAATTTTGGTGTCTAAGGTGGTGGAATGGATTAATTGTGTTATATGGATTCTTGTTTGGTTATTTGGTGGTTTGATCACTTTGTCGGTACACATGGCAATGGATTATGTGGGATATGATAAGACCATGCTTAGGATTGTTGTAGATCATTGTTGAGTATGTTAGGTGGCATAAATCTGTTGAACAGTGTGATGATAATCTAGTTATATGATAATCTAGTTGTATCATGATCTAGGTAGAACAAATGGTTAATGAAGTTGTAGGTTTGTTAGAATATAAAATCATAGTTTAACCTCTTAAACTTTCTGAAAAATGCAGCGGAATTACAACTTTATAACTTGTTTATAAGCTGAAAAATATGTTCATTAGGTGACCATATTAATGTATAAAACAAACCCAAAGAACAAAGGATCATTTATGTGAATTAGCAAGCTATGAATATGTGAAAAACTACAAAATCACAGCTACATAGAGCTGTGATTACTACCTTTCTGCAGCAGCAAAATCGACAAAAAAGAATGTTGGATGATGCTGAAAATCGACCAAGACTTCAAGATTAGAAGTCCTCAAGCTTGTATACCCCAAGCTTACTTGCAATCACTTTCTTGTTAGGAAGATGAACACCAAAGAAGAGCTCAAAACCCCTTGCTTTCCGCTGCTAAAACCAGGGAGTTTTGAGAGAGGAAAGGGAGAATGTTTTGATTCTTTTGCATGTCTTGAGTTAGGGAAAAGTGAGGAGTGCAAGCTTATAATAAATTTGTGTGTTCTCAAGATAATGGAAGACCCACTAACACATGCATGTGGACGGCCAAGGAGAAAAAAAACAAAGTGGTTTTATTTTTTTTCTTTAATTAAACACACACACTTATTATAAACTAGTCTTTTGTTACATATTAATAAGTCATCTACTAGACTTGTTTAAAATGTGACATATGTCTTCTCTAATTAAACAATTTAATTAAAGTACACTCTCATGTTATTAGTGTTATTTAAACTCTTTTAAATAACAAAATAATAATAAACCCATCAACATATTATCCTTATAATTTATTCCATCTTGAATGCCTTTGTTTAGAAAACCCTTTTCTAACATGGTGCAATTATTCAATTGCATGATCTTATCATCAATAAAATAATTCTTGGTGATTGCAAAGCTTGTTATTGGGTATAACCCGACTTGGATCATAACGTACTAATCGCATCAATATTCTACGTGTCTTGGGCATATAGAATCCTACAATCTCCCACTTGCCCAAGATTCATAGAAGATTGATGCAAGAAATAAATACCGCCTAACAACGGTTTACTACCCTTAATACGCATGAATTATAGCCATTCAATAACATCATCCCATTCAAGTACCCTACTTGAAATGATTTAGGTGAATCAATATTTATCCTTTTGTTACAGATGTCATGTTAAATCCAAGAACACAGAATGATCATTCCTTGTTGATTTAACTTATCAGGCCTTAGACATCTAACTCTCAACGAATAAGAGGAACAAATTCCATCTTGACTACATACGTTTCTCACAACACCTCGTGTTATACCTGAACATACCCTTATGTACTGTCCACTATTTCAGGACAGTGAAGAATTAGGTCAAGGTATAATACTTGGTGAATATCAAAACCCAATATGTATCTCATGTCGGAGGATACCATATGATATTCGCCTTTACTCAAATTTACTTATGATCAATCGATAAGATTCCATGTAGTAAAATTTGAGATGCGGGTTAGTCCAATATTTGTATCCCACGTATATCTATGAACCTTGGTAACAACCCATTGCTCTATATTCATCCTTATGAATATCAACCAATCCATGTTCATAATAGTCTTACCCTCACACTTGTTCCCACAAGTCTGAACGACTACGGACATTTAGAGTAAACAATTTACTCACGGATTAAACATGCTAAATTGGAACATTAATTGAAACATTATAACCAAATAATTTTACTCAAATATTAAAGAGTTCCACATATCCAAATACAAAATTTGATCAAGTCCAATCACTAGAATATCGAAGTCCTAAGGCAAAGTATGACTTTCATGCTTTGACCTATCTAGGAGCTTCGTGAATGGATCCGCAATGTTTTGATCGGTATGAACTTTGCGAATACATATCTTCCCCTTTTCAACTTCATCCCTTATGTAGTTGAATCTCAGTTCAATGTGCTGAGTCTTTTGATGAGCACGAGGTTCCTTGATTTGAGCAATCGCACCTTCGTTGTCACAAAAGATCTCTAGGGGGTCTTGAATGGTAGCAACAACCCCTAGATCAGCAATGAACTTCCTAAGCCACGCAGCTTCTTGAGCTGCCAATGAAGCGGTGATGTATTCTGATTCTGTTGTAGATAGTGACACTACATCTTGCTTTGAGCTCTTCCGAGAGACTGCTCCTCCATTCATAATGAAGACATATCCCGACTGTGATCGAGAATCATCTCGATCAGTTTGGAAACTCGCATCCGTGTAACCCTTTACAACGAGCTCCTCCTCACCAGATCCATATATTAAGAACATATCTTTAGTGTTTCTAAGGTATTTCAAAATACTCTTAACAGCCATCCAATGACTATTACCAGGATTCTGTTGATATCTACTTGTCATGCTTAGAGCACATGACACGTCTGGCCTAGTACATATCATTGCATACATGATGGATCCTATAGAAGATGCATATGGGACTCCATTCAATCTTTCTTGTTCAACCTTTGAACTAGGGCATTGAGAAAAGCTCAATATAGTCCCCTTTTGAATAGGTACCAAACCTTTCTTAGAATTCTCCATCTTGAACCTTTTCAAGATCTTTTCAATATATATACTTTGGTTTAAACCTATTAACCGCCTTGATCTATCCCTATAGATCTTTATTCCTAAAATATAGGTGGCCTCACCAAGATCCTTAATGGAAAAATAGCTTCCAAGCCAGGTTTTTACACCTTCCAAGGTTGGAATGTCGTTTCCAATTAGAAGAATGTCATCGACATATAATACAAGGAAAGTAATAATGCTCCCACTAGCTTTCTTATATACACAAGCTTCATCAGCGTTTTTGATGAAGCCAAATTTCTTTACTTCATCATCAAAACGGTGATTCCAACTTCTTGACGCTTGTTTGAATCCATAGATTGATTTCTTTAACTTGCATACCTTGTTAGGATGTTTTGGATCGACAAAACCTTCAGGCTGTTTCATATGGACATCTTCCTCAAGATATCCATTAAGGAAAGTGGTTTTGACATCCATTTGCCAAATCTCATAGTCATAATATGCTGCTATGGCAAACAATATCCTGATAGACTTTAGCATTGCCATATGCAAAAAGGTTTCATCATAATCAACCCCTTGAGTTTGAGTAAACCTTTTGCTACAAGTCTAGCTTTATAGGTATCCAAGTTTCCATGCATATCGGTTTTCTTCTTGAAAACCCACTTACTTCCAACTGTCTTGGACTTAAGAGGTGGTGTAACCAATTCCGAAATTTGGTTATCATACATGGATTGCATCTCAACATTCATGGCTTCTTGCCATTTGTCAAAATCAGGTTTTGACATTGCCTCATGGTATGTGGTTGGTTCATCCGAATCTACCACATAGCATCCATCCATGAAAAATCCATATCACTCAGGAGGAACACTAATTCTACCAGATTTGCGAACGTTTTATGTATCTTGATCATCCACATGATCATTCTCAACATCCTCATGTTGATTGCTAGTTGCAACCAATTGTCTATCGTCTTGTGAATCTTGAACCTCTTCAAGTTCCACTGCTCTTCCACTAGTTTCTTCCGAAAGAAACTTAGTTTCCAAGAACTCTGCCTTTCGAGCAATAAACACTTTCTGTTATGTCAGATCATAGAAATAATATCCAATACAATCTCTAGGATATCCAATGAAGATACACTTTGTGGATCGGGCTTCCAGTTTGTTTTGAGTGTATTGCTTAGGATAAGCATCACACCCCTAAACTTTTAAATATGATAATGATGGAACCCTTCCATGCCATACTTCGAAAGGTGTCCTTTTCACTTTCTTGGTTGGAGCCATATTTAAAATACGGGCCGCGGAGAGCAACGCGAAACCCCAAAATGATAGAGGTAGTGTACTTCTAGCCATCATAGATCGAACCATATCCAATAGATTCCGATTCCTCCTTTCAGACACACCATTATGTTATGGTGTTCCAGGTGGAGAAAGTTGTGAGATAATCCCACAACTTCTAAGATACTCTTGAAATTCACTACTTAGGTATTCACCCCTCTATCTGTACGAAGAATCTTGACCGTTTTGTTGAGTTGATTTTCTACTTCATTCTTGAAGATTTTGAACATTTCAAAAGATTCATGTTTGTGTCTTAACAAGTACATATACCTATAACGACTATAGTCATCGGTAAAGGTAATGAAGTATCTTTCACCATTCCTAGTTATTGGTTTAAAAGGTCCACATACATCCGAATGTATGATTCCTAATAAATCCTTTGCCCTTTCATTAGTCCCACTAAAAGGGGCCTTTGTCATTTTACCTTGTAAACAAGACTCGCATACATCAAATGAATCATTTTCATTAGTTTTCAAAAGACCATTCTTTTGGAGTTTTTGCATACGATTCTTGTTTATATGACCAAGGCGACAATGCCAAAGATAGGAATCACTCAAATCTAATTTGAGCCTTTTTGTGGTTGCTTGGTACATTGAGCTATCATATGTTGTGTTTTCATGAATCAATTCATAAATACCATTACAAGGTATAGCTTTAAAATAAAACACATGATTGAAAGAAACATGAATATCATTGTCAACAAACTTGAAATCATAATCGCATTGTCTTAAACAGGAAATAGAAATAATGTTCCTAGTCAAACTAGAAGCATACAAAACATTCTTTAAAATAACTTCCAGACCACTTGGAAGCTTCAAAATGTATTCTCCTTGGGCTTTCACATGAACCTTTGCACCATTCCCCATGAAGAGACTAATTTCCCCTTTTGCATAATGCTCACTTCTTTTGAACCCCTGCAACAAATTGCAAATATGAGTTCCACATCCGGTATCTAATACCCATGTGTTAGAAGAAATAACATTTAGCTCAACATGTATCATAAAGATTGTACCTGAGGTTTGCCCCGCATCCCTCTTTGATCTCAAAGCTTTGAGATAGACCGGACAATTGCATTTCTAATGGCCTACCTCACCACACTCAAAACATGGGTCATCATGAGCAACCTTTTGCTTCTTTTCTTTCGGTTTGGGCGGTTCCATTTTTGCTTTACCCTTACCCTTCCCTTTGACGTGCCCCTTCCCTTTTGCAACACTTGCCCTAGGGTCGGGGAGGTGCCTCTTCCTACTACCTCCTTCATTGATCGTAAGGACCGGTAGAACCTTTCTACCCATGCCCGCCTTGGCCGTTTTGAGCATTGAGTGAAGCTCACCAATGCTCTTGTCCCATCCATTCATGTTATAGTTCATAACAAAGCTATCAAACTTCTTGGATAGAGAGTTGAGGATCAAATCCGTTGCCAACACATTGGACATACGACAGTTAAGCCTTTGAGGCGATCAATGTGGCTCTTCATCTTAAGAACGTAAGATGACACCGATTGGGTCTCGTCCATCCGACATGCATGGAGTGCTCGAACCGTTTCGAAGCGCTCCACCCTTGATTGTTGTTGGAACATTTCCTTCAATTGGGTGATCATGTCATAGGCATTGTGGTTCTCAAAGTCCTTTTGCAAATCGGGAATCATACTTGCTAGCATGAGACATGTGACTTGCACAGAGTCCTCGGTGTACTTGACCCACTTGGCAAAGGCCTCAACGTCATTTTCATCGGGTTGATCGGGAATGGGATCGTCTAACACATAGGACTTCCTTTCTTGCTTGAGAACGATTCTCAAGTTTCACTACCAATCCATGAAGTTCCCATGGTTTAGACGTTCCTTTTCAATGATTGTTATTAGTGATAGGTTATGGACGGTCGGGTTTGCGTTGTTGTTGTTAGCCATCTACAATTATACAAAGTTCAATTTTTAGTATTTTTAATATTAATGTATTTTGATTATTAATACCCTTTTGTCTCATAGACAATTAATAGTCAAAATTTAGAATCCAACGTTACATTTAAATATCGGTTAGGTGACCTTTATCCCTTTATTTAAATTAACAAGGTAGTCAACGTTTGACAATTGTAACCTATTACAATTTCTAGTGTATGGGATCGGTTAAACATCTTATCATGTTTATCCCATCAACACCCTTTGTACGTCATGCTTCGGTGATCCTAATGCATGATTTCCAAATTAAGTCGTCCTACTTAGACACACGTGTGGATTTGCTAATATTAATGGTTAGGTGACCTTTATCCCATAAATATGGCAAACCCACCTCAAACTCATAAGTTCCCTCTAATGTGGTTAGGTGACCTTTATCCCACATCAAGTTCTCAAATGATTCGAGTATTGTATAAGAGGATGGTGTTTGACTTATTTTAAAAGGGATTTGAATATTTAGAGGTTTCATAATTCTAGTTTAGAAAACTCTATGTACTTGTATTTGCATGCTTTCAAATACAAGATACCCTATGGTTCTTTTAATAAACCCATTTTATTATAAAATCATTAATCCTTTTAATAACCTTTTATTAACTTTTAATGATTAAGAACCATCAATTTTCAGCTTGTTAAGTTTGTTAATGAGTTTGTAATATATGTCCAAATATCAACCAAACAATCAAACAACAAACATTCAAACAAGCGTAAACATATAAACATGAGTGCATAACCATAGCCACTAAGTTGACAACACTTGTTTACCATCACAAGTGTTGTCATAAGGTCTTTCTTAAGGGTTTGTAATGACACATTATACGTGTCCATGGACTCCCACTTGAATCCATATCCAAATACTTCAAGGTCCATGTCTTTGATGTCCATCTTTGGGTCTTGATCTTGTGCATCTTCCTTTTACAAAAATTATATCCTAATACATTTTTCTAATAAAAGAAATGCACCTAATCTATTTATTACATAACCAAATGAATAAATAATTACAACCCAAATAATAAACATAAATATTACAACCCAATTGAATGAATTAAAACAACCATTCCAATCATCCAAATAACATAAGGCCAAAGGCTAGGTTATGCACACTAATAACCAATGATCATATCATCCAAATATATTAAAGAAACCCCACTAAAACCACGAAATTTCAGCCAACATAAACTGAAATTTCGGGTTTTAAACATTGTCCAAACAATGTACATATCATCATATATATCTTTCAAGGTTTAATCACAAGCATGTGTGATATGACTTTGAAAGCTTGAGGATTCAACATACAACAATATTTCAGCCCTTAAAAGTATTATAATAACCCATAAAACAAATTTTTAAGGGATACTAACAAGCATGCTATCCACATAACCGGCTCTAGATGCCATTGTAGGGTTTGTTAGAATATAAAATCATAGTTTAACCTCTTAAACTTTCTGAAAAACGCAGCGGAATTACAACTTTATAAACTTGTTTATAAGCTGAAAAATATGTTCATTAGGTGACCATATTAATGTATAAAACAAACCCAAAGAACAAAGGATCATTTATGTGAATTAGAAGCTATGAATATGTGAAAAACTACATAAAATCACAGCTACATAGAGCTGTGATTACTACCTTTCTGCAGCAGCAAAATCGACAGAAAAGAATGTTGGATGATGCTGAAAATCGACCAAGACTTCAAGATTAGAAGTCCTCAAGCTTGTATACCCCAAGCTTACTTGCAATCACTTTCTTGTTAGGAAGATGAACACCAAAGAAGAGCTCAAAACCCCTTGCTTTCTGCTGCTAAAACCCGTGAGTTTTGAGAGAGGAAAGGGAGAATGTTTTGATTCTTTTGCATGTCTTGAGTTAGGGAAAAGTGAGGAGCGCAAGCTTATAATAAGTTTGTGTGTTCTCAGATAATGGAAGACCCACTCACACATGCATGTAGACGGCCAAGGAGAAAAAAAACAAAGTGGTTTTATTTTTTTTTCTTTAGTTAAACACACACACTTATTATAAACTAGTCTTTTGTCACACATTAATAAGTCATCTACTAGACTTATTTAAAATGTGACATATGTCTTCTCTAATTAAACAATTTAATTGAAGTACACTCTCATGTTATTAGTGTTATTTAAACTCTTTTAATAACAAAATAATAATAAATCCATCAACAAATTATCCTTATAATTTGTTCCATCTCGAATGCCTTTGTTTAGAAAACCCTTTTCTAAACATGGTGCAATTATTCAATTGCATGATCTCATTATCAATAAAATAATTCTTGATGATTGCAAAGCTTGTTATTGGGTATAACCCGACTTGGATCATAACGTACTAACCGCATCAATATTCTACGTGTCTTGGGCATATAGAATCCTACAGAAGTGACATACATGAACAACTTATATGATAACCATGTATGATGAACTATTATGCTTGATTGAATGGAATTTCAACTATCATGTCACCAACGGGTCAACTGGGTAAATGTATCTTGTTTTTTCAAAACCTTGAGTCCATGTGTATATAGAGCACTTTAGGTTTATTGATGATTCTATGTACACGTACTCATGTACTTGTATATTCTAGGTAACCTCTGAATGTTGTCATTACTCTCTTTTCAAGTTAAACACTTATATCATTCGTGTGCACATCAGGTGAGTTCAATGCCCCACTTTTATTTACCTCTCTTTTGGGGTAGAAAGCATACTCTACTTTAAATGTTTTACTTTTATAACATGTGTGTAGTAAAACATAGATATATACCATAGAAAGCCCTCACACTTTTGGATCGTTAATTACGGAATCTAGTGAAAAATCTTGGGTAGTACTACTGGGTCTGACAAGCCCCACCCGTGTGACAGGAAGTCAAGGGGTGCAATATTATCCTAAACTACTACAGCGTCACGACCTGGTATGTCGTGGTGGGAGGCAAACAGAAAAACATAGTTAGCTTCAATCGCGAAATCACTATTGTTCTTTACTAATGAAATTAGACTATCGATCTATTTCAATACACTTGTTTATATTTTACTAACGATATTATTTCTTATGATTACAAACTCTTGAACTTACCAACCGTCACGTTGACACTTTAGTATGTTTTTCTCAGGTCGTATCAAGCAGCTGCCCATAGGAGCACGCACGTGTCAAGCATGCTTTGTTTCAAACCTTGTTTTAGTTTTGAATTCAACATATACTTATATACTTTCCTTTAGGCACGTGTTTTTGCGCAGTTTACATTTAAGTACTTTGGGTAAAACCCCATACGCGGTTTTTCACATGCCTCGTGGTTTGTCACCCCATACGCAGATTTTGAGGGTGTGACACACACACACACACACGCACACATATACATATATATATATGTATATATATATATATTATATATATTCATATACATATATATAGACATATATATATACACAAATAGCCCCTAAAACATTGAAAAACTTTTAAAACCGCTTGAAATCGGAAAATTTATTTTCTTGTTTTAAGGACTTTATATAGCATATTTAACATTGAAAAACTTTTAAAACCGCTTGAAATCGGAAAATTTATTTTCTTGTTTTAAGGACTTTATATAGCATATTTTGTTATAGGAAAATTTATTTTCTTGTTAAAACCGCTTGAATCTTTACCTTGAAAACCTTATGTTTACTATGCCTAATAGCCCTAAAAACATGTAAAAACTTTTAAATAAGGGGATCTAGAACTCACCTGGTCAAAGTATATAATTTCATGACAAAGCTTCCTAGGCTAGATTCGCACTACACAGCCTGCACATAAGTCAACACTGAAATAGGTCATTTCTACGTAATTTCGCTGCTAGTTTCGCTGACAATTTCGCTGGCAGATTCGCTGTCAGTTTCGCCCAGCAGCTTCGCATGACAGTTTCGCTGCCAGGTGCGCCCAACTTTCGTTGGAATTTTCGAGGTTCATAAGTTCTACTGGTCAACCTGGGCACTAGCGAAATTACCAGCGAAACTATAGTTTCACTGGAAGTCTCTTAAAGACTGTTTGTTTTGTAACGTCTGCAGGCTGCTGAAATAAACTAAAACTAATAAAAAGTTAAAATAAACAGAAATTTAAAAAATTGTCACAATAAACTGAAATTAAAATAAATTGTTAAAAGAGTTATACAATGCTGAATTAATATAAATTAAACCACAACAACATTTTTTAGATCATTCATTCCATATTATTTCCGAATGACACATTCATTAACTGCTCAACAATTTCATCTCGTAAGTGAGTCATGTATTTCCGATCTGATGCAGTACCAAGTCCTTTTTGTCATCAAATTTAAGCAACTTTTCATCATCTATGCAGAATTGCAGATCTGATGCAGTTCCAATGAAGCGTCTATAATTCAAAATAAAATTTTCCATGTTGAAGTAGAAATTATGCTGAACTCATACTAGGAATGCTACACTATTCTGCCTCACGTAATTACTATGCAAAATAAAGTAAATCACCAATAGAAATTCTGCCTCTGATGCAGATTTCAACATCGTAATCAAATTTGCTATCCGAAGAAATAATTGACCAAATAATGCAAAGTTTAAATTTGAATCAATTTCCAAACAACAATTATTATTCATGTTCTAAAAATCAGAAATTTTGAAACAATCAAACTTGCACCACTACTTACATCAACATCAGATCCTAACATCATTCTAACAGACCATGAATCATCTTCTACATATGAATCTGAAAATAAGAACAAATCTGCACGTGTTGACTCACCACCACCATCTTCAACATCATCATCATCTACACCTGAATCCAAATTCTGTTGGGATATCTTTGAAGCTTCATCAATATGATTAATTCTGACTGTAATCCAATCGTCTTCATCAACCCAATTTGGCAAACATGAAGGAGTTGCTCCCACCAATTCCCTTATTCTATCCACCGGAGATTCACCAGAAACATTCAAATACTGGATTGCTACCGGTGAAGGCTCCGATTCCTCAAAAGAATCCCAAAACCCTTGATCCATAACACTAATCGGAGAATTCTTTGGGAAAGTTTCAATCTTTTTCGAACCCGAATTCAATTAACAAAGGGTGTTGAAGAAGTTCTTTCACTGTCCATCTTTCTTCACCATTTCTTCGCAAACTTTGTCCAAGAAATCTTTAGCTTCCTCCGATAACCCCACCGGAAACAATGGCACATCGCCGGAGTACCCAATTCTATACAAAACCGACACCGGATTCTCCATCTCCGGCCACGGGTTACCACCAGTTGCCATCTCAATCACCACACACCCAAGAGCCCACATATCAGCTGCAAACCCCTGCTCTTCACGGGCGACGGCGACGGGGGAGGCGACGGCGACGGGGGAGGCGATCGGGAGCAGCTCTGTGGGTTGTGGGAAAAAATGGGGGTTAGGATTGATATGTTAAGAAGAGGTGGGAAGAGGTGGGAAGACTTTGGTCCACCTCTTCTTGGAGCAGAGGTCACGCAGACCTTTTTCAGTGAAACGTCTTCAGAAAAACAAACAATCTGCAGACCATAAACGTCTGCCCGCCTCTTTTTGGCGCAGACAAAAGAGGTTCAGAAGTACTTCTTCAAAAAAACAAACACACCCTTAGTTTCACTGGAAGAATCTCTAGTTTCGCTGATCGGGCTCACAATTTCGCTGGATAAATAAAAATGACGAACCACCCCGTTTTTAACCTAAAATCTTAACTTTTACGTCCAAATCCTTGGTTTATCATCCATGAAACTATATCTAAACTTTTTACACGTTTTTATATGTAAAAATGTGACATTTATGTGATTCTTGAAACTTTTGAACCCAAAACCCTAGAACTCCTGATCTGTTCTATAGAGGTGTTTAGAGGACGATTCTTACCTTGATTTGTTGCTCCTATTTTGTGGTTTGATGCTCCAACTTGCAGGTCTTCAATCCCTTCAATAATAGAACATCAATCCTTGGGTTTTCTTCATTTTCTCTCCCTACTTTCTCTCTCTAGAAGTTTGGGGCTAGGGTTGTAAATGAGGGGATGGAGGCTGATCATGCATGTTTAAGGGCTGATTAAAGGCCCTTAAACCCATCAAAACTTAGCCCATTAGTGTTAATTTAGTCCATAGCCAACTTTTCCTCCTTATTTATATTAATTAACCCTTACAAAACTGATTATATTAAATGGCTTGATTCGGAAATTTCGGGCGTTACAATATATATCACTACTAGAAAACTAGTATTTGCAACCGCATTTTCGGTTGGAAAATGATTGCAATTGCCTATTTGCAACCATTTTGCGACCGAACATGCAATAGGAAAAACACACGTCTCAATTGCCCAGTTACGATCATTTTGAGACCGATATTAAACTTGCGACCTAGAGTTGCGACCGCTACTGTCCTCGCAAATCTGACGACTACTTTGCTACCGCTTGTTTTGCGACCGATCCTTTTTCCGACTGTCGTTTCTTGCGACCGATTTGCGACTGTCATCTTGCAACCATTTTGCGACCTCCCCTCTTGCGACCAGCTTTTAGTCTCAATACGGTCGCAAATTTTGTGTAAAAAAAAATTTTTGCTAAAACTAGTATAATATATGTGTATATGCCAAATGAAGAAAGATAATCAAATAAACATATTTAATAACTATTTTCCATATCAATAATTATAAACATAAATTGATAAATGATGTGGATCCAAGTGTGGATTAGCAAGCTTTAGTCTTTTTGAAGGCCCAATATCGCTTATCAAAAGGGGCTTCACTGAAATGGGCATAACTTGAGCTAGAAGTCTCCGTTTCAGGCCCGGGACCAGTCAAAACGACCGTGGACCGAGGAGCACGTTTTCACAAACACCGTAGGTGGTTTGGGTCATCCTTTCGGCCCAAAAACGGCTTATTTTAGGAGTTATTTCACTTTTTGTCTTATTTTTATATTTTATTGGACTTTGCATTTGGCCCAGTTTTTGATCCTTTTATGTTTTGTGGTCCATTCGAATTTAGGGAAATTACCTTTACCAACCTGAAATATGCAAGCTGCCAGATCATTTACATGAACCAATATGTTAGCACACCCAAATGAGTATAAAGATCAAAATAGGAAACAATGAACTTTCCTAGACGTATATTATAGAAAACCATATCATCAACCAGACAACCTGAAATATGCAAGCTGCCAGATCATTTAGATGAACCAATATGTTAGCACACCCAAATGAGTATAAAGATCAAAATAGGAAACAATGAACTTTCCTAGACGTATATTATTAAAAACATATCATCAACCAGACAACCAACTTGAGAGGTTATGTTCAAAGAGCATTACTTTATGCATGTCCTTAGGCCTCCAGTAAAGCGACAATATAAATCTCAAATACAATAATTATTACCCGTTTCTTTGAGCTTGACAAATGATAAAAATATTAAATATGATACGAAAATATACTTATATTTTAATCATATTTTTGTAAACTTGAGTTAGTATCTAGCAACTAGCTTTAGTAAACTCGTGTAATACACGGGTTGAATAAATAAAATATTTTGAATAAAAATTATTAATTATAAAACGACAGATTAAAACATGATATGATTGAAATTATGTATAAGTAATAGTTATAAGTAATAAAACAATAATATGAAATTTTTAATTTTTTTATTTTTTCAAAGATAAATTAGACATTTTATTTTAAAACAACATTAAAGTTTTTTTTTAATTTCCTTACTATTAATCCCTATTTTAATTATTTTTGTTTTATTAAAAAATTACTTTAAAAACAAATTTTAAAATATTATGTAAAAATAATTTTATTTTATTAGAAAAAAATCTATGTATAAAAAACTATCTATATAAAATGACATTAACAAAAATTTATCTTTCTTAATTTATTAAAAAACTAATTATAATATAAAAATAAATAGAAAATATCATTAGTACTTAATGTGGTTATTTAATAGGAGAGAGAAGCGAGAAAATTTTGATTAGAATGAACGTGGTGTTGACACGTGTCATTAGATGAGTCTAAAAGTGACATGTGACAATTATAGTTACCCTTTTATTAGAGTAGTGAGATTGTTAAACAATTGAGTCCATTTGTTATGTCTTCATTTTAACTAATTTTCTAACACTTTGACCAATATATGTCACAAGAACCCTTGAAATAAAATTATTATATCAATGAAATTATAGAATCATTCAAAGAAAAACACACCTGATTACGATGTAGTACTCGTTTCATCATTTCCTCTTCATTACAATCAAAGAAAAGTACAACTTCCGGTTCCATCCCGATCCATAATATTACAAAAAATATATTGTGGCACCTTCAAACAGGGCTGTTCACAAACCGAACCGAACCGAACGCAGGTTCGCTCGAACTCAGTTCGTTTTCAAACCGAGCCGCTCGGTTCGGTTCGAATAAAATAGAAATACAATTAAATAAATTAACATATATATAATACATAAAAACCAAACTAAAAATAATTCGAGTGAAACCAAACGAGCGCCGAGTGAGCTTACCTTTGCTGTGCTAGGTTCGTTTTAAAATCGAGCCGAGCCGCTCGGTTCGTTTTAAAACCGAGCAGAAATCGAACGAACAAAGTTTCGAGCATTTTTTAACGAGTTCGAGCGAGTTTCAAGCGTCGAGCTTTTTGAACAGCCGTACTTCCAAATCCGTAATATACTTAAATACCAAGTGATCTAGATGGAGTCAACCACCGTCTCCACCGCCATCAACCACTGTCTCCGCCATCTCCACCGCCATCAACCACCGTCTCCGCCATCTCCACCGCCATCAACCACCATCTCCGTTTGTTGACATTCTACTTGGGGAACCACAATCCGTCGTCGTCGACCACCATCTCCACCGCCATCAAACACCGTCTCCGCCGCCATGACCTTTTACTTCCGGTTCAGACACTGTTCAACTTGGGGTTTTGAGCTTCAATTGTTGTCGGGTTTTGTTCGATTTGAATTTGTTTTACCTAGGTTTTTAGGGTTTTTGCAAGGTTCTCGATTCTTGATCGGAGCTCGTACTATTGTGTAATCAGTCCTATTAGGATATTTCACGATTCTTGATCAAACACCGTCTCCGCCGCCAAGTTGTATGTACTATGTACAAACAAAATTATCAAGTAATAGAAAGAAAAAAACGTAGAAAAAGAATAAAAGAAAACACACACTATGAAAAAACAACAAAATAAGAAAATATTTTAATTAAATAAAATAAATCAAAAAATATAAAAATAAAATAACAATTGAAAAGAACTCTACAAAGAAAAGTCTGCACTTCATGCAGTCATCCTACAGTGATTTGCAGCACTTTTGTAGTGATTAGCAGCAAATATAGTACTGGAAAACATGTATATTTAGTATTTTTTTGTTACATTTTAATAATCTTGTTCCTCTTCCCTCTTCGTCCTCCCTCATTCCTTGAAACAACTTCTACAACCTGCAACTGCGGGGACCTGCAACTCCGGCGACCTACAACTTTGGCAGCATGAACATGCCAAAATTTTCGCCTCAAAGCCTTAAATATCGTCCCGCCATGGTGTTTTTCCACCGCCTCACCCCTTTGAGGTGTACATACCATATGAACCCCATGAGGCGCCGCCTCATGTACGGTGTTTTTTCCGCTGGACGTATAAAAATGACGAATCAACTCGTTTTAACCCAAAATCTCAACTTTTTACGTCCATATCCGTAGTTTTTCATCCATGAAACTATATCTAAGTTTTTTACATGATTTCATATGTAAAAATGTGATTTTTATGTTATTATTTGCAACTTTTCAAAACCCAAAACCCTAAAATTTGGATCTGTTCTAAAGAGGTCGGTGATTCTTACCTGGATTTCTTTATCTTTCCTAGATATTTGATGCACTAATACTCAAATCTTCAATCCTTGAGTCAATGAAACATAAAATCTTTGATTTTTCTTCACTTTCTCTCTCTACTCTCTTTCTAGAATGTTGGTGGCTTGGGTTGCAAGTGGTGAAGAATGTGACTGATTATGGGTGTTTAAGGGTGGTTATAGACCCTTAAACCTATCAAACCCTTAGCCCATAAGGTAATTCGACTCATACTATTTTTTTATTATATATAACCCCCAACTTAACCCATTATTACTAAGTTGCTCGCTTCGACATTTCGGGGCGTTGCACAAGATCAATGTAAAGTCAAAATACAGATCGTCTTTTAACTAATGACTATGACATGTCGTAGCTCACACCCTTATCTATTACAAAAGATTAAAAGAAAAATAGAAAGTTACAGACTCTAAGACCTTAATCTACAGTTGACATTAATATAGAGACATCACCAACTTGTATACGTTGGTGAGTCTTAAAAGATGGCAGTGGAAAGTTGTTCAACTTTTGTTAACAGCATGTCAGAAATGCATGTCTTCTTTATATTCGGAAGAAACCAATCTCTTCGCCAATTTTGACCTATTTTGATCGGTAAAATATTGGTCTTGTTTTTGTACCTATTTTGAGCCTCTTTATGAAGCACTTTTACTGCCATATTAACTCATTTTCATCATGTTTTTCAAGCAATTTTTGATATTAAAAAGCACCCAGTTTCGATATTGCTTTAACTTCATCTAGACCGAGAAGAGGTTTTTCAAAAAGCTCTGACAATTCTAGTGCTGACTACTAAAACATTAATCAAAAGACATAAGGCAACCAAATTTAACAATGAAAAGAAATAAGAATGGTTAAAAACCTCTAGTTTTAAAATAAACCTCAGTCATCTATTTTTTGAATCTATCCTGAAAATCTAGAATGGTTAAAGAAAACATGATTTTAGAATCATTTAAGGATAAATATATTCATATGATAGATAATCCATAGAGTTGATTAAGCTCCAAAGAAATTGAAGAAGAAGAAGACACTTGGGGAAATTTTCTCTATATTTCCTTCATGCAAAACGTAACATAAATATGCAGGAGACTAAAGGCACATCACCCATGTCCCTTATTTCATACCACTAACAACTACCATGCACCACTACTACTATCATGCAAAACATGAGAACATGCTAAAGACTAATTCAACAATGCAAGTTAAATAAAAATGCAGTAAATAAAACATGCAGAATCTTGAGCATCAATCTTCGAATCGGGCCGGTTTCTTGATATCTCGCTTGGGCCTTCCCTGTTGGGCTAAGGTGATTGTAGGATGGGCCTGCCCGATCATCTCCCTCCCCTTGAGATTCAGCATTGTCCTCAATGGTCGTAAAGTCAGGAAATTGTTCCTCCATTGCAGCTTTGTCTTCCCATGTTGCTTCCTCCAAAGGTTTCCGCTCCCATTTAACTAACAGTTGTTTTTTTTGCCATTGGAATCCAAACGGGTATCGACAATCATTTCTGGAAGGCATGCGAGTTCCATATCGGGATAATGTTTTGTAAATCACCTTTGTTACCCGTAGTGTCCCCATAACTTGGCTTCAAAAGAGAGATGTGAAATACCGAATGAATTTTTGAAGTGTTTGGGAGGTCCAACCTGTAGGCGACATTACCTATTCTTTCCAGTATCTTATAGGGTCCGTAAAAACGTCTAGAGAGCTTATGATTTGAGCGATTCGCCACTGAGTGTTGCCGGTATTTCTTTAAACGTAAATAGAAAAATCACCTACTACAAATTCTTTATCCGAACGCTTTTTGTTAGCATATTTAATCATCCTTTGTTTTGCCACTTCGATTGAGGCTTTGAGTTTAGTGAGAAGACGCTGGTGTTCGATTAAGGAGGCGTCGATCGAAGCTATCTTTGTCGTCCCTGGAACATAATCATGAATAGAAGTGACATCTCTCCCATAAAGAGCACGAAATGGCGACATGTTGATCGATGAATGATGCGCAGTGTTGTAAGAAAACTCAGCAAGATACAAGTAGCGTTCCCACTTGTTTGGGACATTAAAAACGAATGCTCGGAGGTACATTTGAAGGCAGCGGTTTACAACCTCGTTTTGGTTATCCGTTTGGGGATGGTAGGCGCTTGAGTGCAGCAGTGTTGTACCCATTTGTTTGAACAGTTCTTTCCAAAACTCACTGATGAATACCCGGTCTCTATCAGACACGATTGTCTTAGGCAAACCATGTAGGCGGTAAATTTTGCGCATGAAAATGGAAGCGAGAGATACCGATGTATAGCTGTTTGGTAATGGAATAAAGTGAGCAAACTTCGACAGCCGGTCAACAACTACCCAGATCGTTGTTTTTCCTTTTGAAGTCAGTAAGTTGGTAATAAAGTCCATTGAGACGTCATGCCACGAATATTCCGGCGTTGGAAGTGGTTGAAGTAAGCCGTACGGTTTGTGAGTGGGGGTCTTGATAGCTTGGCAAACTTGACAACACTTAACGAACATAGAAACATCTTTCTTTAATCCAAGCCAAGTAAACGAGGCTGAAAGTCGTTTAATAGTGGAGTTGATTCCAGCATGACCACCGATGAATGACGAGTGAAATTCTTGTAAAAGTTTGTCTCGCAGATCTGAGATGGGGGGCACATAAAGCTTGCCATGTACGTAGATTAAACCATCACGAACACAGTGTTATGGAAAGCCTGTTGGATCCATCCGGATATCCTTCACCAATTTCCTGCCATTTGGATCAACGCGATAGAATTGACGGATCTCGTTTAGCCATGTAGCCGAAGGGTGTGAAATGGCCAACATGGATGGAATGTCGAGTCGACTAAGGGCGTCTGCCACGTTGTTTTCTTTGCCTGGTTTGAAGTGTATTTCAAAGTCGTAACCCATGAGTTTTGTGACCCACTTTTGTTGTTCCGGTGTTTGAATGGTTTGGGTAAGGATATGTTTCAAACTGTGGTGGTCGGTGTAGATGCGGAACCAACGACCAAGGAGGTATTGGCGCCATTTTTTAACCGACTCTGTAATGGCATAAAGTTCTTTGGTGTAGGTGGAATGACCTTGCATAATGCGGCAAAGTTTTTTACTGAAGAATGAAATTGGACGGTTGTCTTGTGAGAGAACAGTACCGATGGCATGACCCGAAGCGTCGGTGGTGACGTCAAATGGTTTGGTAAAATTTGGTAAAGCTAAGGTGACCAACTGTTGCATGTGGGTTTTGAGTTCAGTGAATGCTACTTGAGCTTGTGTTTCCCATGTGAATTCCTTCTTTTTCAAGATGTCGGTCAGTGGGGTGGCAATGCGGGCATAGCCGGGAACAAACCTGCGATAGTATCTGGTTAAGCCCAAAAAAGCTCTAAGGGTTGTGAAAGAGGATGGTTCCGGCCACTGTTGAATAGCCTGTATTTTATCTGGTTCGGGTGCGACGCCTTCGCTAGAGATTTTTGGCCTAAGAATGAGATGTTTGTGACACCAAAAACACATTTTGAGGCTTTTGCATGGTAATGGTTGTGTTGTAGGGTCTGGAGGACAAACTGTAGGTGTTTATAATGATCTTCGACATTGCAACTATATATTAAAATGTCATCAAAAAACACCAAAACGAATTGTCTTAGTACCTTACGAAATAAATCGTTCATGGCTGATTGAAAAGTTGAAGGAGCATTTGTAAGACCGAACAGCATGACAAGGAATTCGTAGTGACCATCGGTAGTGCGAAATGCGGTTCTGTGAATATCGTCTTGTGCTACCCGGATTTGATGGTACCCGGATCGTAAGTCAATTTTTGAAATGATTGTGGCACCATGGAGTTCACCTACACAATTTTTGAAATGATTGTGCTACCCGATTTGATGCCATAATTTTGAAATGATTGTGGCACCATGGATTTGATGGTACCCGGATCGTAAGTCAATTTAATAATCTTGTCCTTCTTCCCTCTTCATCCTCCCTCATTCCTTGAAACAACTTCTACAACCTGCAACTGCGGGGACCTGCAACTCCGGCGACCTACAACTTTGGCAGCATGAACATGCCAAAATTTTCGCCTCAAAGCCTCAAATATCATCCCGCCACGGTGTTTTTCCACCGCCTCACCCCTTTGAGGTGTACGTACCATATGAACCCCATGAGGCGCCGCCTCATGCACGGTGTTTTTCCGCTGGACGTATAAAAATGACGAATCAACTCCTTTTAACCCAAAATCTCAACTTTTTACGTCCATATCCGTAGTTTTTCATCCATGAAACTATGTCTAAGTTTTTTTACATGATTTCATATGTAAAAATGTGATTTTTATGTTATTATTTGCAACTTTTCAAAACCCAAAACCCTAAAATTTGGATCTGTTCTAAAGAGGTCGGTGATTCTTACCTAGATTTCTTTATCTTTCCTTGATATTTGATGCACCAATACTCAAATCTTCAATCCTTGAGTCAATGAAACATAAAATCTTTGATTTTTCTTCACTTTCTCTCTCTACTCTCTTTCTAGAATGTTGGTGGCTTGGGTTGCAAGTGGTGAAGAATGTGACTGATTATGGGTGTTTAAGAGTGGTTATAGACCCTTAAACCCATCAAACCCTTAGCCCATAAGGTAATTCGACTCATACTATTTTTTTATTATATATAACCCCCAACTTAACCCATTATTACTAAGTTGCTCGCTTCGACATTTCGAGGCGTTGCACAAGATCAATGTAAAGTCAAAAGACAGATCGTCTTTTAACTAATGACTATGACATGTCGTAGCTCACACCCTTATCTATTACAAAAAGGTTAAAAGAAAAAATAGAAAGTTACAGACTCTAAGACCTTAATCTACAGTTGACATTAATATAGAGACATCACCAACTTGTATACGTTGGTGAGTCTTAAAAGATGGCAGTGGAAAGTTGTTCAACTTTTGTTAACAGCATGTCAGAAATGCATGTCTTCTTTGTATTCGGAAGAAACCAATCTCTTTACCAATTTTGACCTATTTTGATCGGTAAAATATTGGTCTTGTTTTTGTACCTATTTTGAGCCTCTTTATGAAGCACTTTTACTGCCATATTAACTCATTTTCATCATGTTTTTCAAGCAATTTTTGATATTAAAAAAGCACCCAGTTTCGATATTGCTTTAACTTTATCTAGACCGAGAAGAGGTTTTTCAAAAAGCTCTGACAATTCTAGTGCTGACTACTAAAACATTAATCAAAAGACATAAGGCAAACCAAATTTAACAATGAAAAGAAATAAGAATGGTTAAAAACCTCTAGTTTTAAAATAAACCTCAGTCATCTATTTTTTGAATCTATCCTGAAAATCTAGAATGGTTAAAGAAAACATGATTTTAGAATCATTTAAGGATAAATATAGTCATATGATAGATAATCCATAGAGTTGATTAAGGTCCAAAGAAATTCAAGAAGAAGAAGACACTTGGGGAAATTTTCTCTATATTTCCATCATGCAAAACGTAACATAAATATGCAGGAGACTAAAGGCACATCACCCATGTCCCTTATTTCATACCACTAACAACTACCATGCACCACTACTACTATCATGCAAAACATGAGAACATGCTAAAGACTAATTCAACATGCAAGTTAAATAAAAATGCAGTAAATAAAACATGCAGAATCTTGAGCATCAATCTTCGAATCGGGCCGGTTTCTTGATATCTCGCTTGGGCCTTCCCTGTTGGGCTAAGGTGATTGTAGGATGGGCCTGGCCCGTATCATCTCCCTCCCCTTGAGATTCAGCATTGTCCTCAATGGTTGTAAAGTCAGGAAATTATTCCTCCATTGCAGCTTTGTCTTCCCATGTTGCTTCTTCTAAAGGTTTCCGCTCCCATTTAACTAATAGTTGTTTTTTTGCCACTGGAATCCAAACGGGTATCAACAATCATTTCTGGAAGGCATGCGAGTTCCATATCGGGATAAAGTTTTGTAAATCACCTTTGTTACCCGTAGTGTCCCCATAACTTGGCTTCAAAAGAGAGATGTGAAATACCGGATGAATTTTTGAAGTGTTTGGGAGGTCCAACCTGTAGGCGACATTACCTATTCTTTCCAGTATCTTATAGGGTCCGTAAAAACGTCTAGAGAGCTTATGATTTGAGCGATTCGCCACTGAGTGTTGCCGGTATTTCTTTAAACGTAAATAGAAAAATCACCTACTACAAATTCTTTATCCGAACGCTTTTTGTTAGCATATTTAATCATCCTTTGTTTTGCCACTTCGATTGAGGCTTTGAGTTTAGTGAGAAGACGCTAGTGCTCGATTAAGGAGGCGTCGATCGAAGCTATCTTTGTCGTCCCTGGAACATAATCATGAATAGAAGTGACATCTCTCCCATAAAGAGCACAAAATGGCGACATGTTGATCGATGAATGATGCGCAGTGTTGTAAGAAAACTCAGCAAGATACAAGTAGCGTTCCCACTTGTTTGGGACATTAAAAACGAATGCTCGGAGGTACATTTGAAGGCAGCGGTTTACAACCTCGTTTTGGTTATCCGTTTGGGGATGGTAGGCGCTTGAGTGCAGCAGTGTTGTACCTATTTGTTTGAACAGTTCTTTCCAAAACTCACTGATGAATACCCGGTCTCTATCGGACATGATTGTCTTAGGCAAACCATGTAGGCGGTAAATTTTGTGCATGAAAATGGAAGCGAGAGATACCGACGTATAGCTGGTTGGTAATGGAATAAAGTGAGCAAACTTCGACAGCCAGTCAACAACTACCCAGATCGTTGTTTTTCCTTTTGAAGTCAGTAAGTTGGTAATAAAGTCCATTGAGACGTCATGCCACGGATATTCCGGCGTTGGAAGTGGTTGAAGTAAGTCGTACGTTTGTAAGTGGGGTCTTGATAGCTTGGCAAACTTGACAACACTTAACGAACATAGAAACATCTTTCTTTAATCCAAGCCAAGTAAACGAGGCTGAAAGTCGTTTAATAGTGGAGTTGATTCCAGCATGACCACCGATGAATGACGAGTGAAATTCTTGTAAAAGTTTGTCTCGCAGATCTGAGATGGGGGGCACATAAAGCTTGCCATGTACGTAGATTAAACCGTCACAAACACAGTGGTATGGAAAGCCTGTTGGATCCATCTGGATATCCTTCACCAATTTACTGCCATTTGGATCAACGTGATAGAATTGACGGATCTCGTTTAGCCATGTAGCCGAAGGGTGTGAAATGGCCAACATGGATGGAATGTCGAGTCGACTAAGGGCGTCTGCCACGTTGTTTTCTTTGCCCGGTTTGAAGTGTATTTCAAAGTCGTAACCCATGAGTTTTGTGACCCACTTTTGTTGTTCCGGTGTTTGAATGGTTTGGGTAAGGATATGTTTCAAACTGTGGTGGTCGGTGTAGATGCGGAACCGACGACCAAGGAGGTATTGGCGCCATTTTTTAACCGACTCTGTAATGGCATAAAGTTCTTTGGTGTAGGTGGAATGACCTTGCATAATGGGGCAAAGTTTTTTACTGAAGAATGAAATTGGATGGTTGTCTTGTGAGAGAACAGTACCGATGGCATGACCCGAAGCGTCGGTGGTGACGTCAAATGGTTTGGTAAAATTTGGTAAAGCTAAGGTGACCAACTGTTGCATGTGGGTTTTGAGTTCAGTGAATGCTACTTGAGCTTGTGTTTCCCATGTGAATTCCTTCTTTTTCAAGATGTCGGTCAGTGGGGTGGCAATGCGGGCATAGCCGGGAACAAACCTGCGATAGTATCTGGTTAAGCCCAAAAAAGCTCTAAGGGTTGTGAAAGAGGATGGTTCCGGCCACTGTTGAATAGCCTGTATTTTATCTGGTTCGGGTGCGACGCCTTCGCTAGAGATTTTTGGCCTAAGAATGAGATGTTTGTGACACCAAAAACACATTTTGAGGCTTTTGCATGGTAATGGTTGTGTTGTAGGGTCTGGAGGACAAACTGTAGGTGTTTATAATGATCTTCGACATTGCAACTATATATTAAAATGTCATCAAAAAACACGAAAACGAATTGTCTTAGTACCTTACGAAATAAATCGTTCATGGCTGATTGAAAAGTTGAAGGAGCATTTGTAAGACCGAACAGCATGACAAGGAATTCGTAGTGACCATCGGTAGTGCGAAACGCGGTTCTGTGAATATCGTCTTGTGCTACCCGGATTTGATGGTACCCGGATCGTAAGTCAATTTTTGAAATGATTGTGGCACCATGGAGTTCATCTAAGAGTTCGTCGATGGTCGGAATCGGAAATCGGTCACGCACGGTTACCGCGTTCAGAGCCCTATAATCCACACAAAAGCGCCAAAAGCCGTCTTTTTCCTTAACCAACAAGACTGGGGATGAAAACGGACTCTGACTTGGGCGGATAATCCCATTTTGTAGCATTTCGGTGATGAGTTGGGTCATAATTTGCTTCTGGTAGTGTGGGTGCCGGTAGGGTTTTACATTAACAGGCTGGGTTTCGTTTAGCAGAGGTATATGGTGATCGTGAGATCTGGTGGGTGGAAGTGTTTGTGGTTCCACAAACAACATTTGAAACTGTTGTAGTAGTTGGGTGATTGTGGGATCGGTGTGTGTTGGTAAGGTGTATGCCATAGTGGGTGACGGTGTGAGGGGTTGATAGGTGAGGGTGTGTAACGAGGCGATTGAGTGGTGTCGGAGTAGGGTGGATATGAAACTTACAGAGCAATGGTATGTGCGGTACCGTCTTTGCTAAACGAGATTTCCGGTATCAAAAAATCAGCGGAGAGGCGGCCTAGTGATGCTAACCAGGTGATACCAAGCACGACATCTGTTCCTTCAACCAGTAGTACGTAAAACGAAATTTGAAAACATGCCTTTTGAACGTTCAAGTTAACACTCTGGCATATACCTTTGCATTGAATGAATTCCCCATTGCCTACCATAACCTTGAAGTGGGGAATGGTGTCGATCGGTAAATGTAAATTTGCAGCAATTCGTGGTTGAATAATGTTATGCGTGCTCCCACAATCGATAAGAATGTCACACCCTCAAATTCCGGGTCTGGAATTTATCACGGAGGGGCGAACAAACAGGATCGAACACAGTAGTCACACATGAGATGCAATTATCTATATGATAGATTTTAGATAATCCTACAATAATTGTTCAGAGTAATATTATGCGTAGCGGAAGTAAATATAGATTGTTTCATGACAACATGTCTTAATCATATTTCAGATAATAATCTATAGGTATCTTGAACTCTTATATGATCCAACGTGCATGTCCATAAGCTCCTAGTAGATACCTGAGAATACATGTAAATCAAGTGTCAACACAGGGTTGGTGAGTTCATAGGTAAGTAAAACATAGTGATAAATCATCAATTATCATCAAATAGGATTTACGGTAAAGTGTGAGTTTAATTTACTCACCGGTATATGAATAGCCTGTCGGAACCCTTTTTAATAAGGTGAACCCGCTATCCCACATACCTACTAAGTACAAGCGCAACAAATCCTTCACATAGAATTTGTCCATGTATCTTAGTTTATTATCCTTTTATGTGCATATTATATTATCATAATAACTTCAAATCAGAGGGAGCAAATCCTCCTTTACATTTATCCTCATATGGGTTGTATGTGGAACTATAATGCAAACTATATAAAGTGCACATCTGCCTTCTCACTACAGAAACAGTCATCCCAAATAACAACAAGATCTTTGTGCATCTGATATGGATCACATGTCCATACCTTTATGGGGGTAAGTCACTCCCCGATAGTACTATCCAAAGATCCCTGCTTATTTATAGTCCAGTATACAGAGAAGGATTTTCATAATAACCATATGTAATCATAAATGTGATCAAATTATTATTTAACATAATACACAAAAATAATTTGTAATTTCAATTACAACATGTATTCCAGCCCCAAAATATTTAAATGATTAAAAAGGGGAATAGTTATGAACTCACCTCAGTTCCTGTGTGGTGTTGACAACCTAGTAAATTCCTGTTGAGGAATTATAATTTCATGTAAGCAACAGATACAAATCCAAACCTAAATAAATCAGATCTTGAACCTGGTGTTCAATTGATCTAGTGTTTGGTTTTTCTAGGATTTGTTATAAACATATAATTAAATCATTTAGTTATTTTGTTAATTCTTTAATAACTAAAGATTTACATGTCATAATATTTAATTTATAAAATCTAATTGTAAGGTTTATAAATTGACACAATTTGTCTAAACATTAGATTTATATGATAATATTATTTTTAATTATACATATAAATAATAACATATTTACATGACAAACATAGTATAATTTATCGAATTATTAATTATGTTTAATAATTAGTAATTATAACATAATAGATTATATTCAACAAATAATATAAATTATCTAATTATTAATTATGTTATCCATATAATAAATTAATAATTTAAATTATTATTTAAGATCTTATTTTTATAAAATGACTAGGTATAAGATTTATATTTAATTTTGTAAGATTTTATAAACACTTAATTTTTATAAAATCTAATTTATATTTATATTATCAGGATTAATCCATAAATAATATAATGTCCATTAACAATTTGATGATTTAAATTATTATTAAAAATCCACTTTCATATGGATAATAATTTATAACATATGTAATAATTATTTACATAAATAATTAAGGTTTTTAAATAATTAAATTTCTACAATTATTATGGTGTCAAATCAATGGATTAATACTTTAAATCATCATATAAAGTCTATTTTATAAAAATGGTTATTTATTATATTTTTAAATATTATTTTATAAATTTATTTTAAGGTGTTTTTAAATAAATAAATTACAGAAAATTATTTAAAGGCTTTTAAATAAAAGAAGTTCTTAAAAATTATTTTTATAATTTTTGGTAATTTTTATATATTTTTAGAAAGCTTAAAAGGCATTAAAAAAATAATGGGAGGGGGCCGGGTTCGAACCCGTGACCTCCTGCCCAAAATCCCACACACAAACCGCTGAACCAATGGCCTAAGCCGCACCAGAACCCGGTTCGAAATTCTTTTAAACACAATAATAGATTATCCCTAATCCATAAGAACCCTAATCGGTTTCGGATCAAATTGATCCACCAATCGATTATGATAATGAAATTAACCATAATGCTTTTAATCCTTGCATAAAAACGAGTTTGTTGATATATTCAATTACCTGTTTCGTTGTTCAAATCGTCCAGAATACTCGAAGAACAGGTCGCGGCTTGGGAGGATCCAAACGATGATCAAACGTGGATGAAAATGCAATTAACTTCACAGGAAGTCTCTAATGGCTCCAATGATCGAAAGCAATTTATCAATTTGTGTTTCGAAACTCGAACAGGGGTGTAACACCCGTAATTTCATATTAAAGAAATTAAAAGAATAAAATAGAAAGAGAAAGGAAAGAAAAACAAAAGTTACTTCTGTTTAAGGGCCAAAAGTGTCAAATGGGCAAACTTTCTATTAATTCTTTGTACAAAGGTGGTATGGCCACCCATGTTGTCTGCATTTCACTTCATTCGAACTTTTTAGAGAGAGAAAGTAGCAGGAGCAGAAAACCATCGGAATTTTGAGGAAGGATCTGAGAAATTCGAAGTTTTTGGTAAGAAATCCCGAATTCATGATGTTAGGACGATTCTAGAACCATACATGAGCATATAAATGTGACTAGTGTGTTCGGGTTGCTCTGTGTGTGTGTTTTAGGTGTATAAACGACTGAGAAGTTCAAGGAAAGGGCATCCAAAACCCGAAGACAAATTAAGGTGAGTTCTAGACCCCGTTTTACTGTTTTTAAATGTTTTGGGGCTGGAAATGCATGTAAATATGCTTTTATAAAATTGTGGGTTGATACCCGTATGAATTAGTTGTATGTATGTTTATGTTTATGTTAAGATTTATGCTTAGAATTATGTGCATATGTTTAGAAATAGGCATTTTGATGTTTTGGATTCGGATTATGAATTAGACACATGAGTAGGATGCTAATGTGACTGAAAATGGGACTTAGAATAAATAAGCAAAAGTTGGTAAGTCCACTAGTGGTCATACGACCAACAGTGTGGTCGTATGACCAGAATATTTCTCTAAGTGTTGGGCCCAATAGGACTCATACGACTAACAGTGGTCGTATGAATATGTGATATTTTCTAAGTATGAGGCCCATAGGACTCATACGACCAACAGTGGTCGTATGATCATGTGGAAATTTTCTGAGTATAGACTCATACGACCAACAGTGGTCGTATGATCCAAATATGTTCCTAAGTCCAGGGGTGGTACGACCATCAGTGGTCATACGACCAACAGTGTGGTCGTAAGACCAGCTGATAAATCTAAGTGTTAAGTGAAAAGTCCAGCAGTGCTCATACGGCTAATAGTGCTCATACGCCCAGAGGGCTTATACGTCCAATAGTGCTAAAACGCCTAAACACTTAGAAATTTTCAGGAATTTCCAGTAAGTCCGAAGTTCGAGGTTTGACCAGGGTTGACTAGGGTTAATAAATGATGATGTCTCATGCATATAACGATGAGAATGATTAACCCTTATTATTATGGATATTATTATCAGTGTATCATTATTGCTAACAATATTATTAATAAAATATTGTTAAGTAAGGTATGATGCTATGCATGATGATGTACGTATGATGATGAATGTATGATGATGAATGTATGATGAATAAGTATGATGTGTGTATGTTCCTTGTGATTGTGTATGCTTATCTTTCTAAAACTTTACGAATAACGAGAAATGAATTAATGAAGTATTATGTATCGTAAAGTGAAAGATAATGAAAGAGGAACATGATGACGAATGCATGTATTAACGAATGAACGAAATGAAGAATGATGATGAATACATGCATTAATGAACGAATGAATTATGTCTTGCAAGCATTGAATAACGCGATTGGTCCTTCTATGTGATTGACCATGGTCATGGTACCTCTAACCGCTTACCTCTAGTACCGGGCATACGCTTTCCGTCATATGTTGACTACGGCCCGGTAGCTAAGACTGATTGGGGTGTAGCATATGGTATTGGTACAATTAACCTTTCAATGCGTGCAAGTAAGTATGAACGGGATTCTTGTCATTCGACCACAGTAATCATAGCCGAGTGCTATGAAGTGGGTAAAGCCTGACAGAATCCATACGAGAAGTTAAAGACAATGATGAATAACGAATGATGAAGATAATAATAATTATTATCTATGTGTACGTATGATGTATGAACGCATGAACGAAAGGATACTTTTAAATAAGTAAAAGTATGTTTTATTACAAAACTAGAACTCACTCAGCAACGCTGACTTTTATGTATTTTCCAGTTGGCAGGTAGGGTTGCTGAGGATGGCGCGAGGCAGCTACTCAGTTCTTTTGGGATGGCATTCTTTTGTTAATGTTTTTGTATTGTAATGCAAACAAATGATATTGAGTAACAGTTGTTGTATTACTTTGCAAAAGCATTTATAGTAAATTTCAAGTTTCCGCTGCATGGTTTTTATTAAATTATATTATATGTATGTTTTATGGGTAATGACAACCAACTGTGAGGTGCCCGGGATCGGGGCCTTACAAGTTGGTATCAGAGCCAAAGTTAAGTGAAATGGGTAAATTTTTAGAATAAACCTAAGACTTAAACTGAGAATGGGACAGGGGAAATGGGAATGCCATCTGAGTAGCTGCGTGCCATCAGGTATTTTCTTGAAAGTTAACCAGTGTTACGTGTGCATGTTATGTGTTTATGTGTACTGTTAGACTTAGATACTAATGTAGTCAGGACAGGTAATGCTCGGGGTACGAAGAGTAGAGTAAGTGGCTAATCACAACTGGCCACTGTAATTAGGGACTTACTGTACTTGACATAAACTGAGCTATTTCCTTGAATGACCGTGTTGGTGTTTAAATCTTTCAGTGTGATAGAAGATGGTCGGTGGTAGATCATCTAAAGCCCCAATTGGTGGAGGCAGTGGCGGAAGTGGTGCGGAACCACGAGCCACAAGAGGTAGGCCTAGACAAGAGAAGAAGGTTCCCGAAGGACCTAATACTACTCCCTCGGGGGGAGTGGATGAGAGCGATAATGTGAGAGCCTCGGTGAAAGAGACGGTGATCGAGGAGGTGCACCAAGTCATGCAGACGATCTTACCGTCTGTAGTGACTGAAGTGATAAAGCAGTACGTGAAGACGATAGACGAGGGAGGAATCGGTCCTCAGCAAGACAACAACAGACGGAAGCAGAGACGGTACTATCTGATGATGAAGAGGAAGAGGAAGAAGAACAGTTACGGGAGACCGCCCGGGGATTGTAACTACGGGGCATTCATGAGGTGCAAGCCCCCAACTTTTGATGGGTCTGGTACTGCTACTGATGCTCACCAATGGGTGATGGAAATGGAAGCTGTCCTCGATATTAGTGATTGCCAGGAGGACAAGAAGGTGAAGTTTGCAACCCACTCTTTCACAGGGTCGGCTTTATGCTGGTGGAAGAATATAGTCCAAGCCGAGGGTAGCAGGGCTATAGGGAAGATGAAATGGGCTGAATTGAAAAGGCTGGTGATCGAGGAATTCAGTCCTCGTCGGGAAATGGATAGAATAGAGAGAGAGTTCCTGCAGTTGGAGGCGGGAACGATGACCCACCAACAATATACCACCAAGTTTAACGAGTTGGCGCTGTTGGTGCCAGAGCAGGTGACGCCGGTGTCTCGAAAGATCAACCGGTATATTCAAGGACTGCCGGCTGAAATTCGTTAGCACTTGATTTCTGCCCGACCAAGCACTTTCAGGTCGGCAGTGGACTTGGCGGGAAGGTTATTCGATGAATGTGCTGCTTTGGTGAAGGCTGAGGGAAGCAAGAAAGGAAGTGGAGAGAAGAACTGGCAGGAAGAGATTTGGTCGGGGTGATACTTCGACAAACAACAAGAAAGCAAGGGTGGATGACCGCCGAGTGGTCGTGTCTGGAGCTGGGATGAGGAAGTGTGGTAAGTGTGGAAGGGAGCACTCAGGGGAGTGCAAGTGGGGATCTAATCTCTGCTTTAAGTGCGGAAGGACAGGGCACATATCAAAGATTGCCGGACGGCAAGTGCTTTAACTGTGGAGAAAGTGGCCACATGAGCAAGGACTGCAAGAAGCCGAGGGCTGAGGGCTCGGGAGAGAAGAAGACGGGAGGAGAAGCACCGAGGGCAAAGGCTAGGGCGTTCACGATGACACAGGAAGAGGCTAGGACGGACCCCGATGTGGTGTCAGGTACGTTTTTAGTTAACCAAACTCTTGCTTCTGTGTTATTTGACTCTGGTGCTAGTAGGAGTTTCATTTCTGCTACTTTCTGTGCTAAATTGCCTGTTTGTAGTAAATGCATTAGTGAGCCTTTTTATGTAGAAACTGCTATTGGTAAGTCCACTAGAGTTACGGATATGATAGAGGACTGTACCATAGAATTAGAGGGCCATAGGTTTGCTGCCATATTACATGTGATGCCTCTAGGAGGATTCGATGTAGTGTTAGGAATGGACTGGTTAGCAACCTACGAAGCGAATATCGTGTGCCGAAAGAAGATGATTAGACTGACGGCGACCGACGGAAGTCCGATGACGATTTATGGCGATCGAGTTACGACGATTCCGAAGGTGATCTCGATGGCGGTGGCGGGAAAGTGTATGAGGCGCGGATGTAGCGCCTACTTATGTTATGTAAAGAACGTAGAGACGCCAACACCACAGCTATGCGATGTGCCAGTGGTGTGTGACTTTCCAGATGTGTTTCCCGAAGACTTATCGGGTTTGCCACCTGACCGAGAGATCGAATTCCAGATCGACCTGATACCGGGTGCCCAACCTGTCGCAAAAGCACCGTATCGCTTGGCTCCGACGGAGATGAAAGAGTTGATGGAGCAGTTGCAGGAGCTGCTGGATAAGGGGTTTATCCGACCGAGTATCTCACCTTGGGGTGCTCCGGTTCTGTTCGTAAAGAAGAAGGATGGTAGCATGAGGATGTGCATCGACTACCGCAAGCTGAATAAGCTGACGGTGAAGAACAGATACCCCTTACCAAGGATCGATGACTTGTTTGATCACTTCAGGGTGCTAGTTGGTTTTCAAGGATAGATCTTCGATCGGGTTACCATCAACTAAAGGTAAAAGAACAAGATATCCCTAAAACAGCCTTTCGTACGCGCTATGGTCACTACGAGTTTCTTGTCATGTCTTTGGGTTGACCAATGCGCCGGCTGCTTTTATGGATTTGATGAACCGAGTGTGCCGGCCAATGTTGGATAAATCAGTAATCGTATTCATCGATGATATTTTGATTTATTCAAGAAGTGAAAAAGAGCATGCCGGGCATATTCGAGAAGTGTTGGAAACGTTGAGAAGGGAGAAGTTGTACGCCAAGTTCTCCAAGTGCACCTTTTGGTTACGCGAGGTGCAATTTCTGGGTCACGTAGTGAATGCAGAAGGAATAATGGTGGACCCAGCAAAGGTTGAGGCGGTGATGCAATGGAAATCACCAAAGACGCCATCCGAGATTCGTAGCTTCTTGGGATTGGCAGGCTATTATAGAAGATTCATTCAAGACTTTTCAAAGATCGCCTCACCCTTGACAAAATTGACTCGTAAGGACGTAAAATTCGTGTGGGGTCGAGAGCAGGAGACGGCTTTTGAGGAGTTGAAGGCAAGACTAACACAAGCTCCTGTCTTGACTTTGCCTGAGGGAAGTGAAGACTTAGTGGTCTATTCGGATGCATCCTATTCTGGGCTAGGTTGCGTATTGATGCAACGCGGAAGGTCATAGCCTACGCATCTCGACAGCTGAAGACCCACGAAGTCAACTATCCCACGCACGATCTAGAATTAGCCGCGGTGGTTTTTGCATTGAAGATATGGCGGCACTATCTATATGGGACGAAGTGCACTATCTTCACAGACCACAAAAGCTTGAAGTACTTCTTCGAGCAGAAGGATCTAAACATGAGGCAGAGGCGGTGGTTGGAGCTGATAAAGGATTATGATTGTGAGATCCATTACCACCCGGGCAAGGCCAATGTGGTGGCTGATGCCCTTAGCCGAAAAGAAAGACCTGAGCCGATTCGGGTGAAGGCTTATCAGCTGATCATGACCCCCGATGTGATGACACAGGTTAAGGAGTTTCAAGACGAGGCTTTGAAAGAAGATCGTCTTAACTCCGAAAGGATGAGAGGTCTAGTGACGGAATTGGGTGAGAACACCCTTGGTGTTAAGACCCGATTTGGGCGAATGTGGATTCCTCGATACGGGGATCTACGTGGAAGAATCATGGATGAGGCCCATAAGACCCGATACTCCATTCACCCCGGTGCTACCAAAATGTACCACGATATGAGGAAGGACTATTGGTGGCCGGGTATGAAACGCGACGTAGTGGAGTACGTAAGTAAGTGCTTAACTTGCTTACAAGTGAAGGCGGAACACCAGAGACCTTACGGGAAGATCCAACCGTTGGATATACCTGAGTGGAAGTGGAGCACATCACCATGGACTTCATCACGAACTACCACGTACCCCGAAAGGGTATGATGCCATATGGGTGATAGTTGACCGCTTGACAAAGAGTGCCCACTTCCTACCGATCCGTGAAACGTACTCATCCGAAAGATTGGCGGATCTGTTCATCAAAGAAATTGTAGCTCGTCATGGTGTGCCGGTGTCTATTGTGTCTGATCGTGACACCCGGTTTACCTCCAAGTTTTGGAAGAGATTTCATGATGCGATGGGGACGAGACTACACATTAGTACAGCATATCACCCTCAGACAGACGGTCAGTCTGAGAGGACAATCCAAACACTCGAAGACATGCTTCGGGCGTGCGTGATTGACTTTGGAGGAAGTTGGGACAATCACCTGCCGTTAGCAGAATTCTCGTACAACAATAGTTATCACGCCAGCATTGGCATGCCACCTTACGAGATGCTATACGGGAGGAGGTGTAGGACGCCCGTATGTTGGGGAGACATTGGGCAGAAAGAACTGGGAGGTGTTGAGGTGATCGAAGCAACGACTGAGAAATTAGAAAAGATCAAAGCCTTCATGAAGGCGGCGAAAGATAGGCAAAAGTCGTATGCTAACAAGAGGCGGAAGCCGATAGAGTTCAAGGTTGGTGACCGAGTTATGTTGAAGGTCTCACCTTGGAAAGGAATCATTAGATTCAGGAAAAGAGGTAAGCTAAGCCCGAGGTACATAGGACCTTTCCGAATTATCGCACGAGTAGGAGAGGTGGCCTATCGACTTGAATTGCCAGATGAGTTAAGTGGAATTCATCCCACATTCCATGTATCTCATCTGAGGAAGTGCTTAGCTGATGAAGACATGGTTGTACCACTGGAGGATATTGAAGTAGACGAACGGCTCAACTACGTGGAGCAACCAGTGGCAATCATTGATCGTAAAGAAAAGAGGTTGAGGAATAAAGTGGTTCCTCTTGTGCGTGTACAGTGGAAGCACAGGAAGGGATCCGAGTCTACGTGGAGACTGAAGAAGAGATGAGACAACACTACCCACATCTGTTTGAGGAATAACAGGTTTCGGGGACGAAACCTATATAAGGGGGGTGGACTTGTAACACCCGTAATTTCTTATTAAAGAAATTAAAAGAATAAAATAGAAAGAGAAAGGAAAGAAAAACAAAAGTTACTTCTGTTTAAGGGCCAAAAGTGTCAAATGGGCAAACTTTCTATTAATTCTTTGTACAAAAGGTGGTATGGCCACCCATGTTGTCTGCATTTCACTTCATTCGAACTTTTTAGAGAGAGAAAGTAGCAGGAGCAGAAAACCATCGGAATTTTGAGGAAGGATCTGAGAAATTCGAAGTTTTTGGTAAGAAATCCCGAATTCATGATGTTAGGACGATTCTAGAACCATACATGAGCATATAAATGTGACTAGTGTGTTCGGGTTGCTCTGTGTGTGTGTTTTAGGTGTATAAACGACTGAGAAGTTCAAGGAAAGGGCATCCAAAACCCGAAGACAAATTAAGGTGAGTTCTAGACCCCGTTTTACTGTTTTTAAATGTTTTGGGGCTGGAAATGCATGTAAATATGCTTTTATAAAATTGTGGGTTGATACCCGTATGAATTAATTGTATGTATGTTTATGTTTATGTTAAGATTTATGCTTAGAATTATGTGCATATGTTTAGAAATAGGCATTTTGATGTTTTGGATTCGGATTATGAATTAGACACATGAGTAGGATGCTAATGTGACTGAAAATGGGACTTAGAATAAATAAGCAAAAGTTGGTAAGTCCACTAGTGGTCATACGACCAACAGTGTGGTCGTATGACCAGAATATTTTTCTAAGTGTTGGGCCCAATAGGACTCATACGACTAACAGTGGTCGTATGAATATGTGATATTTTCTAAGTATGAGGCCCATAGGACTCATACGACCAACAGTGGTCGTATGATCATGTGGAAATTTTCTGAGTATAGACTCATACGACCAACAGTGGTCGTATGATCCAAATATGTTCCTAAGTCCAGGGGTGGTACGACCAACAGTGTGGTCGTAAGACCAGCTGATAAATCTAAGTGTTAAGTGAAAAGTCCAGCAGTGCTCATACGGCTAATAGTGCTCATACGCCCAGAGGGCTTATACGCCCAATAGTGCTAAAACGCCTAAACACTTAGAAATTTTCAGGAATTTCCAGTAAGTCCGAAGTTCGAGGTTTGACCAGGGTTGACTAGGGTTAATAAATGATGATGTCTCATGCATATAATGATGAGAATGATTAACCCTTATTATTATGGATATTATTATCAGTGTATCATTATTGTTAACAATATTATTAATAAAATATTGTTAAGTAAGGTATGATGCTATGCATGATGATGTACGTATGATGATGAATGTATGATGATGAATGTATGATGAATAAGTATGATGTGTGTATGTTCCTTGTGATTGTGTATGCTTATCTTTCTGAAACTTTACGAATAACGAGAAATGAATTAATGAAGTATTATGTATCGTAAAGTGAAAGATAATGAAAGAGGAACATGATACGAATGCATGTATTAACGAATGAACGAAATGAAGAATGATGATGAATACATGCATTAATGAACGAATGAATTATGTCTTGCAAGCATTGAATAACGCGATTGGTCCTTCTATGTGATTGACCATGGTCATGGTACCTCTACCGCTTACCTCTAGTACCGGGCATACGCTTTCCGTCATATGTTGACTACGGCCCGGTAGCTAAGACTGATTGGGGTGTAGCATATGGTATTGGTACAATTAACCTTTCAATGCGTGCAAGTAAGTATGAACGGGATTCTTGTCATTCGACCACAGTAATCATAGCCGAGTGCTATGAAGTGTGTAAAGCCTGACAGAATCCATACGAGAAGTTAAAGACAATGATGAATAACGAATGATGAAGATAATAATAATTATCTATGTGTACGTATGATGTATGAACGCATGAACGAAAGGATACTTTTAAATAAGTAAAAGTATGTTTTATTACAAAACTAGAACTCACTCAGCAACGCTGACTTTTATGTATTTTCCAGTTGGCAGGTAGGGTTGCTGAGGATGGCGCGAGGCAGCTACTCAGTTCTTTTAGGATGGCATTCTTTTGTTAATGTTTTTGTATTGTAATGCAAACAAATGATATTGAGTAACAGTTGTTGTATTACTTTGCAAAAGCATTTATAGTAAATTTTCAAGTTTCCGCTGCATGGTTTTTATTAAATTATATTATATGTATGTTTTATGGGTAATGACAACCAACTGTGAGGTGCCCGGGATCGGGCCTTACAAGGGGTGTTCGGTTAGTTGCAGGTCCGCGAAGAAGAGGGAATTCAATTTGAGTTGTTTATATGTTTTCTGGTGTAATTGGAGTTGTATACCGATTGGTTACATTTATAACATGGATCAGGTGAGGTTAATTCGATTATTATTGAGATTTTTGTGCGATTCAACCCTGTAAAGCAGCCGACAGGGAACACGGGCGGTTTAGATCGCACTATCATTTGATTCTCAAATTATTATGGGTCATTGTGTTCGAAACACTCACGGGGTTGTGTTGGTAACTTTTGATTGGTGTAAAACCGTGTAAATTCGACGTATTTGGATCGCCGGAGATGTTGGCCGGAGGTTGCCGGAGAGGGCGCCGGAAAACCGAGGGGGTCGGGGGTTGGGTTTCGAATAATTACAGAATGGTCCCTCATGTTTTACAATGTTATTATTTCATGTTTTAATAGTTTAAAACAAGTTTTAAGATTTGCAAAACTACCCCTTGCTCTTTATTAAATAAATTTAATAAATTTTGTAAATAATATTTTCATTATTATTATTATTATTATTATTAACATTATTATTTTTAATAATAAATATTATTATTATTATTGTCATTATTTTTATTATTATTAATATTATCATTAAATAATAAAAAATATAAAAATAAATTATAAATTCACATAAAAATTATATTAAATCATGAAAAATTTTCGGGTTGTCACATCATCCCCCTGTTAGAGGAATTTTCGTCCCGAAAATTAAGATGTACTAGCAACATTTTTTTTGAACAGGTTAGGGCACTTGCGCATCATTTCGTCCTCTCGTTCCCAAGTGAACTCAGGACCACGCAGGGAGTTCCACCGAACTCTGACAATCGGAATCTTGCTATGCTTTAGTTGTTTAACTTCCCTATCCATGATTTCAACTGGTTCTTCGACAAACCTGAGTTTCTCATCTACTTGTAGTTCCTCTAGAGGCACAACAAGTGATTCATCGGACAAACATTTCCTTAGATTGGATACGTGGAAAACATTGTGCACACCACTAAGTTCAGCAGGCAGATTTAATTCATAGGCTACTGGGCCGATCCTTCTGACAATTTCAAAAGGTCCCACGTAGCGAGGGTTCAATTTCCCTCTTTTCCCAAAGCGTATAACTCCCTTCCAGGGAGATACCTTTAGCAAAACTTTATCCCCTTCCTGAAATTCCAGTGGTTTGCGGCGTTTATCAGCATAGCTTTTCTGGCGATCCCTGGCAGCAGCCATGCGTTCTCTTATCTGGACAATTTTCTCATGAGTTTCAAAGATCAACTCTGGACCAGTAAGTTGACTATCTCCAACTTCTGCCCAGCAAAGCGGTGATCTACATTTACGTCCATATAAGGCCTCGAATGATGCCGCCTTGATGCTCGAATGATAGCTGTTGTTATATGAGAACTCTACCAAAGGTAAATGACCTTCCCAGTTCTTTCCAAAGTCAATAATACAAGCCCTAAGCATATCCTCAAGAGTCTGTATGGTTCTTTCACTTTGACCATCAGTTTGAGGATGATAGGCTGTGCTCATATCTAGGCGAGTGCCTAGAGCTTTCTGAAGTTTACCCCAGAAGATTGATGTAAACCGTGCGTCACGATCAGAGATAATAGACACTGGCACTCCGTGTCTTGAGATAATTTCTTTGATGTACACCTTGCAAGCTTTTCCATCTTGTCTTTCTCACGGATGGGTATGAAATGAGCGGATTTGGTGAGACGGTCAACGATAACCCAAATGGTGTCATTGCCCGTTTGAGATTTGGGTAAACCCGTGACGAAATCCATGGTTATCATTTCCCATTTCCACACGGGAATTTCTGGTTGGGTCAACATTCCTGAAGGCTTTTGGTATTCGACCTTGACTTTAGAACAAGTCAAGCACTTTGAGACATAGGTTGCAATGTCTGCCTTCATTCTTGGCCACCAGTAAACAAGCTTCAAGTCGTAATACATCTTATCTGCACCTGGGTGGATAGAGTATCTAGACTTGTGGGCTTCATCCATGATCAAGCTCCTCAGATTCCCGTATAGAGGTACCCAAATCCTTCCTGCTATAAAGCGTATTCCATTCGAATGAACTTCAAACTGTTGGTCTAGCCCCCGAAGGTTTTCATCTTTAATGTTCTCTTCTTTCAGGGCTTCCGTCTGAGCATTCAAGATTTGTGCCGGTAGGTTGCTTTGAATAGTAAGTTGTAGAGCTCGCACTCTACGAGGTTTCACATGTTCTTTCCTGCTCAAAGCATCAGCCACAATATTTGCTTTACCAGGATGGTACTTGATGGCACAATCATAATCGTTTAGTAGTTCAAGCCATCTCCTCTGCCTCATGTTCAGCTCCTTTTGAATATACAGGTGTTGAAGACTCTTGTGGTCGGTATAAATAGTACACTTAGTACCGTACAAGTAATGTCTCCATAGTTTAAGAGCAAACACAACAGCTCCCAGTTCTAGGTCATGAGTTGCATAGTTCTTCTCATGAGACTTTAACTGTCTTGAGGCATAGGCTATGACCTTGTCTCGCTGCATCAAAACACATCCCAGTCCCTGAACAGATGCATCACAGTAGACTACAAAGTCTTCTATACCGTCGGGTAGGGACAATATAGGTGCACTGCACAACTTCTGTTTCAGTGTTTGAAAAGCAGCCTCTTGCTTGAACCCCCAATGATATGCTACCCCCTTTTGGGTAAGCATGGTCAATGGTTGAGCTATCTTGGAGAATCCCTCGATAAATCTCCTATAATAGCCGGCTAGTCCCAGAAATTGTCTAATTTCCGTTGGATTAGAAGGTGTAGGCCAACTTTTGATGGATTCAATTTTAGCTGGGTCTACATGAATTCCTTTAGCATCGATCACATGACCAAGGAATTGAACTTCTTTAAGCCAGAAATCACATTTCGAGAACTTAGCATAGAGCTCCTCTCTCTTTAGTAGTTCAAGGATCAATCTCAGATGTTCTTCATGCTCCTGCTCATTTTTGGAATAGATCAAGATGTCATCAATGAAGACAATGACAAACTTGTCTAGATAAGGCTTGCATACATGATTCATGAGATCCATGAATACAGCAGGTGCATTTGTTAGCCCAAATGGCATGACTGTGAACTCAAAGTGACCGTATCAAGTTCTGAAAGCCGTCTTCATAGTATCTTCATCTCTGACTCTCAGCTGATGATAGCCGCTTCTAAGATCTATCTTGGAGTAAATGCTCGAACCTTGCAGTTGGTCGAATAAGTCGTCAATACGTGGCAAGGGATAACGGTTCTTGATAGTCACTTTGTTCAGTTCCCGATAGTCAATGCACATTCTGAAGGTTCCGTCTTTCTTCTTCACAAATAACACTGGTGCTCCCCATGGTGACGAGCTAGGTCGGATGAATCCTTTATCAAGGAGTTCCCTAAGCTGGTCAGATAGTTCTTTTAATTCAGAAGGTGCGAGACGGTATGGCGCCCGAGCTATAGGTGTAGCTCCAGGTACTAACTCGATTGAAACTCGACCTCTCTTTTAGGGGCAACCCAGGCAGTTCATCAGGAAACACTTCAGGAAATTCCCTGACGACGGGTATATCTTCAATCTTCCTTTCCTTCTTATCTTTGTCAGTGACTAGGGCTAGGATAGCAGTATGTCCTTTTCGAAGACACTTTTGAGCCTTCAAGTAAGAAATAACTCCCATCACAACACCAGTTTTATCTCCCTCCACACACAGGACTTCATCATTTGATAGGGGATACGAATCATTTTGTCTTTACAGATAATTTCTGCAGAGTTTTTGGATAGCCAATCCATACCAACTACCACATCGAAGCTTCCCAAAGTAATGGGCATGAGGTCTATTGGTAGGATATGACCTGATAAGTCTAATGTACAATTTTTCAGGATTTGTGATGCGGTCAAGGATTTACCATTTGCTACTTCTACAATATATGGCTCATCTAGGGGTACAGGTTCTACATTCAAGTGCTTATAGAAAGTATTGGATACGAAGCTTCTATCAGCTCCCGTGTCAAATAATACTATAGCATAAACATCATTCACCAAAAATTTTCCCATAATAACGTTAGGGTCTTTGAGAGCCTCACCTTTGCCAATAACGAAGGCTCTGCCCTTGGCTGTATCTTTCTTTTCCCCAGTGCAGTCTTTAGTAATATGGCCTTTTTCTCCACATCTGAAACAATAACTTCCTTCTTTCCACCATTCTGCTGATTACCATCCTTCTTTCCTTGGTCTTGAGTCTTGGTTCTACATTCAGGAGCAGTGTGCCCCCTCTTGTTGCATTTGTAGCAAATGATTGCAGTACACTTGCCATGGTGGCGCTTGCTACACCTCTGACATCTAGGCGGAATGCCCTGATTGTCATGGTGCTTTTTCTGATCTTGCTTCTTGCTTGTACCTTGACTCTCACTGTCTTTAGCATCTTCAAACTTTCTCTTCCCCAAGCTTTCAGCAGCGACACCCTTACCCTTGTTTCTTGGTGGTAACTTCCCCTGAGCCACAGCCTCATTAGTCAGCTTGTGAGCTATCCTAATGGCCTGTTGGATTGAAGTTGGGTTGGAGGAAGTGACCATAGATTGAATGACTGGCGACAGTCCACGGATATAGCCTTTAATTCTTCTGTGAGCAGGCTCCATCATATGAGGACACAAGGTTGCGTACTCATGATTTTCAGTGGTATACTTTTCAATTTCAGATCCCACCATTTTATGGTTCCAGCACTCGGTTTCAAACCTTTGTACTTCTTCTCTCGGACAGAATTCTTTCATCATCAGCTGTTTGAATTCCTCCCAATCCATAGCATTGGCTAGGGAGAGAGTAAGTCTTGAAACTTCTGTCTTCCAGAACGAGAGTGCAGCTCCACTCAAGGCTCCGGAGGCATACTTGGTCCTACTCTCATCGGGACATTCAGATATAGCGAAGATGGATTCACATTTCTCGAACCACCTTATGAGCCCATGGCCCCTTCTGCCCCAGTGAAGATATCTGGCTTGCAGTCTAGGAACTTTTTATACGAATAGTGATGACCATTCTGAGCAGCCTGAGTGGCTAGGGCTGCAGCAACACCTTGATTGACCAAGGCTTGTATTTCTTCAGGAGTCATCCCTATTAGGACAGTTCTTCTGGCGCGTCCTCTACCTCTGCCTCTGCCCGCTAGTGCGTCCATCTATCATGAAATTGTTTGGTGAGAATTCACACTTTGACATATTCAATAGATGCATTTTATATCAAATATTCAAAGTATGGACAATTACTGTAGGACAGATGGGAATTTAAGAAAACTGGGTTTTTCGATTAAATTCGGTAAGGCACGAGTACTAAGGAAACAAGTCTCGCCTTAGGTTAGGACAAGCGTAGCTTAGATTTCCGAATGGAACATATCAAGGTAATTTGACCTATTTGCCTTAAAGACTTGTGTATGATCACAGTAACTTCACGTGCTACAATAGCAGAAATCTTACAGCCAGAGTTTCTAGACCGTGAACGGATTTGATAGAAGTCATTCTGAAAGATCATTAAGAATTTTCATGGAAATTGGGTAATACGAGTTATTCAACACGAAAACGACGGTCGAGAATTTGGCATAATAGCAATGAGATGTTCCAGGTGTAATCGTTTGATTTGTAAATCAAAGCGAGTACGTTGACTAATCAAAGTATTGGGTCAATCACAACTTTGTTGAAGACATGCGTACCTATAAGCAGATACTCATCCCAAGGGTTCCCAGGTAAGGTAAACAGGTCCATCGGTTGATTTGGATATATGCGAATACCTTGCCTAGACAGAACACCCCGAGATACAGGCATCACGCTCTTCCAGCATTACATGTTTCAAGTTGTAAGACACAGACTTTGACGAGAATAAAAAAAAATTGATTTAGGCACGATGATAAGTGTAGATCCCACATGTCGTTAAGAATAAGTTTAGGAATTATCGAAAAGAGTCAAAGAGTCAAGTTATATTTAGGAACACAACTATCTAAGTTTAGGCATATAACTTCTTAATCCTATCCTATCTCTAACTAAGGCAATTTACTTTGTGCAACTATTGTGTGTGGCTATAGGCTAGATGCAATCCCTAACTCAGTATAACCAGTGGCTCTGATACCAATCTGTCACACCCTTAAATTTCGGGTCTGGAATTTATCACGGAGGGGCGAACAAACAGGATCGAACACAGTAGTCACACATGAGATGCAATTATCTATATGATAGATTTTAGATAATCCTTACAATAATTGTTCAGAGTAATATTATGCGTAGCGGAAGTAAATATAGATTGTTTCATGACAACATGTCTTAATCATATTTCAGATAATAATCTATAGGTATCTTGAACTCTTATATGATCCTACGTGCATGTCCATAAGCTCCTAGTAGATACCTGCGAATACATGTAATCAAGTGTCAACACAGGGTTGGTGAGTTCACAGGTAAGTAAAACATAGTGATAAATCATCAATTATCATCAAATAGGATTTACGGTAAAAGTGTGAGTTTAATTTACTCACCGGTATATGAATAGCCTGTCGGAACCCTTTTTAATAAGGTGAACCCGCTATCCCACATACCTACTAAGTACAAGCCCAACAAATCCTTCACATAGAATTTGTCCATGTATCTTAGTTTATTATCCTTTTATGTGCACATTATATTATCATAATAACTTCAAATCAGAGGGAGCAAATCCTCCTTTACATTTATCCTCATATGGGTTGTATGTGGAACTATAATGCAAACTATATAAAGTGCACATCTGCCTTCTCACTACGGAAACAGTCATCCCAAATAACAACAAGATCTTTGTGCATCTGATATGGATCACATGTCCATACCTTTGTGGGGGTAAGTCACCCCGATAGTACTATCCAAAATATCCCTGCTTATTATAGTCCAGTATACAGAGAAGGATTTTCATAATAACCATATGTAATCATAAATGTGATCAAATTATTATTTAACATAATACACAAAAATAATTTGTAATTTCAATTACAACATGTATTCCAGCCCCAAAATATTTAAATGATTAAAAAGGGGAATAGTTATGAACTCACCTCAGTTCCTGTGTGGTGTTGACAACCTAGTAAATTCCTGTTGAGGAATTATAATTTCATGTAAGCAAACAGATACAAATCCAAAACCTAAATAAATCAGATCTTGAACCTGGTGTTCAATTGATCTAGTGTTTGGTTTTTCTAGGATTTGTTATAAACATATAATTAAATCATTTAGTTATTTTGTTAATTCTTTAATAACTAAAGATTTACATGTCATAATATTTAATTTATAAAATCTAATTGTAAGGTTTATAAATTGACACAATTTGTCTAAACATTAGATTTATATGATAATATTATTTTTAATTGTACATATAAATAATAACATATTTACATGACAAACATAGTATAATTTATCGAATTATTAATTATGTTTAATAATTAGTAATTATAACATAATAGATTATATTCAACAAATAATATAAATTATCTAATTATTAATTATGTTATCCATATAATAAATTAATAATTTAAATTATTATTTAAGATCTTATTTTTATAAAATGACTAGGTATAAGATTTATATTTAATTTTGTAAGATTTTATAAACACTTAATTTTTATAAAATCTAATTTATATTTATATTATCAGGATTAATCCATAAATAATATAATGTCCATTAACAATTTGATGATTTAAATTATTATTAAAAATCCACTTTCATATGGATAATAATTTATAACATATGTAATAATTATTTACATAAATAATTAAGGTTTTTAAATAATTAAATTTCTACAATTATTATGGTGTCAAATCATGGATTAATACTTTAAATCATCATATAAAGTCTATTTTATAAAAATGGTTATTTATTATATTTTTAAATATTATTTTATAAATTTATTTTAAGGTGTTTTTAAATAAATAAATTACAGAAAATTATTTAAAGGCTTTTAAAATAAAAGAAGTTCTTAAAAATTATTTTTATAATTTTTGGTAATTTTATATATTTTTAGAAAGCTTAAAAGGCATTAAAAAATAATGGGAGGGGGCCGGGTTCGAACCCGTGACCTCCTGCCCAAAATCCCACACACAAACCGCTAAACCAATGGCCTAAGCCGCACCAGAACCCGGTTCGAAATTCTTTTAAACACAATAATAGATTATCCCCAATCCATAAGAACCCTAATCGGTTTCGGATCAAATTGATCCACCAATCGATTATGATAATGAAATTAACCATAATGCTTTTAATCCTTGCATAAAAACGGGTTTGTTGATATATTCAATTACCTGTTTCGTTGTTCAAATCGTCCAGAATACTCGAAGAACAGGTCGCGGCTTGGGAGGATCCAAACGATGATCAAACGTGGATGAAAATGCAATTAACTTCACAGGAAGTCTCTAATGGCTCCAATGATCGAAAGCAATTTATCAATTTTGTGTTTCGAAACTCGAACAGGGGTGTTCGGTTAGTTGCAGGTCCGCGAAGAAGAGAGAATTCAATTTGAGTTGTTTATATGTTTTCTGGTGTAATTGGAGTTGTATACCGATTGGTTACATTTATAACATGGATCAGGTGAGGTTAATTCGATTATTATTGAGATTTTTGTGCGATTCAACCCTGTAAAGCAGCCGACAGGGAACACGGGCGGTTTAGATCGCACTATCAATTTGATTCTCAAATTATTGTGGGTCATTGTGTTCGAAACACTCACGGGGTTGTGTTGGTAACTTTTGATTGGTGTAAAACCGTGTAAATTCGACGTATTTGGATCGCCGGAGATGTTGGCCGGAGGTTACCGGAGAGGGCGCCGGAAAACCGAGGGGGTCGGGGGTTGGGTTTCGAATAATTACAGAATGGTCCCTCATGTTTTACAATGTTATTATTTCATGTTTTAATAGTTTAAAACAAGTTTTAAGATTTGCAAAACTACCCTGGTCTTTATTAAATAAATTTAATAAATTTTGTAAATAATATTTTCATTATTATTATTATTATTATTAACATTATATTTTTAATAATAATATTATTATTATTATTGTCATTATTTTTATTGTTATTAATATTATCATTAAATAATAATAAAAATATAAAAACAAATTATAAATTCACATAAAAATTATATTAAATCAAGAAAAATTTTCGGGTTGTCACAAAGAATGGTAACCGGAGTACCGTTAATGTGACCCGTAGCTCGTAGAGTTTATGGAGACGGAAAGCCAAAGTAGGCGGCGTCAGATAGGAAGAGGTATTGGGGCGGTGGTTGATTGGAGTTTGACATGGTTTGTGTGGGTTGGGTTCTTCGGTGATGTCTTCGAAGTCGTCGTTGTCGACAATGAGAAGAATTGTGGAGGAGAGCATTTATGACCAGGGAAGTATTTTTCAGGGCATTTGAAACAAAGACCGCCTTTCTTTCGTTGTTGTAATGCGTCTGCTGATAATCTTGTGAATGGTAGGGGTTAGTTGGTTTAGGAGGATTAGGTAAAAGTGGCGGAGTGTATGTAGGATTGATCGTTGCAGATGTGGAGGGTTGGGTGGATGAGGAAGGGTATGTTATGGAAAAGTGAGTTTTAGAGGAAAACGTGAATTTTGGTTTTGTTGGTTGGTTGAGTTTGTCTTCAACAAGTTTGGCTAAACCAATAGCCTCATAAAGTGTGGTGGGTCGGAGGACGGCTAACTCGTTACGTATTTCTGGTTTTAGGCCAGAAATAAAACAACTCCTTAAGGCTTGTGAAGTGAGTCCGGTGACTTGGTTACTGATTCGTTCGAAGTCAGCAAGGTAAGCAGCGACTGTGGTTGTTTGAGTGAGTTTAAACAACGACGCTTCGTGGTCTTCATAGGTCGACGGCCCGAAACGGCGCTCGACTTCACGTTTAAATAATGTCCATGAAGGTAGGAGGTCGTTGTTGGCTAGGTTTTGGTACCATGCGAGTGCCTCCCGATGAAGTAAAACACCGCTAATGGAACACGTTCATCATTTGGAGTTTTGTAGTAAGCAAAAATGTTTTCTGCTTGAAATATCCAACCAAGTGGGTTTGAACCATCAAAGAATGGCAGTGTAATCTTTGGTGTTCGAGGGTGGTTAGAAGTGGATGAGGATGGAGGTGTCTCATTGTGGATTTGAAACACTTTATGTTTCGAACCGGTAGGGGAATCGGTGGATAATTTTTTGGCTATTGCAGTCAAGACATTAGCCTGAAGATCGAATTTGACATGGAGGGTTTTAGTTTCATCGATTAGTGACTGAAAATGAGTGGCTTGTTGGGCAGTGGCGGCGTTGGAGTTGAGGAGTTGTTGCAAAAGGTCGTTAGTGGTGGGTGTTTGGTCGTCGGAGACGGAGGGATCTTTGCGGGGGGGGGGGGCATGATGGAGGGTTGAAACGTGAATGAAAGAACCAATGATAGATAATCCATAGGGTGGATTAAGCTCCAAAGAAATTCAAGAGAAGAAGACACTTGGCAATTTCTCTATATTTCCTTCACGCAAAACGTAACATAAATATGCAGGAGACTAAAGGCTCATCACCCATTGTCTCTTATTTCATGCCACTAACAACTACCATGCACCACTACTACTATCATGCAAAACATGAGAACATGCTAAAGACTAATTCAACAATGCAAGTTAAATAAAAATGCAGTAAATAAAACGTGCAGAATCTTGAGCATCAATCTTCGAATCGGGCCGGTTTCTTGATATCTTGCTTGGGCCTTCCCTGTTGGGCTAAGGTGACTGTAGGATGGCCTGGCCCGTATCATCATATAGACAGAAAATTAACGGTTAAAGATAAAACCTGATAAGCCCATTTTTTAAAGAGTTGTTGCATTATAATAAAACATCCCATCTGATTTCTTGTCCACACTAAAGCCTAATTCAATTAAACATCTGATGCGACTACATGTCATACATTATCATAAACGAGTTGACAGTAGGAAAATAACACTTAATTATACACTATATCATAATGCCAGTTATAATAGGGGAATTTATAAAATAACAAAGTATGGAATGCTATGAAACCCATGGCTAGATTATACGATCAGATTGAGTAAATGAGGAAATGACAAGATGCAGGTATTAAGTTTGAAAATAAAATTCACTTTGCAATCTGAATTGGCTAGTGACCTATGTAGCTTTGGATTGAAAAAGTCTATTAGGCATAATGTAGATCATGGATAGAAACATGAATGGTTGATGGATATTTGACTCGGGCATTCACAGCCAAAGTCAACTCTGCATGCAGGTCAAAGATGATAGCCCGTGATTCTATGTTTAGAGTTTTGTTGTGAATGTCACAACTATTGCTTGAAATAACGGTAATACAAGGAGATGTTTGGATATATAATCATAACTAGATTTAAATGCCGCGCGTTGCTGCGGCCGTGCAAGTTTGCGTTTTTCTACTAAACGGTTTTGAGAGTGCTGGAGGGCATGCTACAGCAGATACCTAAATACATGCCGGTCTCTACTGTTAATTACGATTTAGGGGTGGGGGCAAATAGGTAACTACATAAATAGTTCAACGAAGAAAATATTGTGATTACATAAAACAGAATATGAACGGCTACTCTACTTACCACTTTGATATGGTGGTTGTCAACTCCGCGTTCCTTGATCATGTCAATGGCTGTAACTATTGTGCCACCTAAAGATTATTAAAATACGGAAAAATATGAAATAATTGGAGAAAATAAAATTAACATAAAGGGCAGACTTCAACGTATGAGCAGAAACAAACAAAAAGAAACTTACCATAAGATCAAGAAACGTAACTCTATTAGCATGAAAGTATTTTAGAATCTAGATCCATGTTCCAGTTATTAGTTAAGACAGAAAATTGAGCAGCAAATTGTTCAAAAAATTAAGTTGCCAGCTGTAATATGAGGCAATAGCCAAGAGCATGTCTCTATAGGAGACAAACAAACCCACAGAGATGAAGATACTCACGATTCCAGCATCCAATAACTACGCTTCTGGAAGTTCGGATTCACCTCACCATGTGCACAATAACAGTTTAGTGCCTCAACATTTCCAACCTATTAAAAGGTTAATAGTAAAATGAGTAATAATGGAACTGAATCAGAATGAATGAAAAATACAACGGTACTCACACATGATAATAGAGGTAAATTGCAAGTCATGATGTCATTTTGTGTCTACCTACACTTTTATGATTTACACAAATGTAGCATTGCGCCAATAAGCAACCTGGTATAGAAACACTGAACTGGAGATATTTTGTTTATCTACAAAACAGCATGCCCCTCAGAACACAACTTCAGTACCATATGTAGCTTTGTGAGTTTAAAAGGAAACATACCGTGAAGTAAGCCAGGTAGCTCACAGCAAGAGTCAGCGTAATTTCTATCACTGTATCGTTAAAAATAAATCCAAGCCACAATAAGACATCAGGCCAAATGCAATACCTATTCCTACACTGGACCAAGGAAATAATTTTATTAAACCAACTATAACAATCATATTACAATTTACTAATTGAAGATAAAACACTTACGCTCCAAGAGATACTTGTGATAAGAACTTGATGATGGTATACCATTTGAAAGTTGATCGTTTACCATTCGGAAAAAAAGTGCATGAGGATGAAAAAAGATTCATTTAAGAAGATTTATCAAATAAGATTCATTTGAAAAAAAGATTGTTTTGAGTGCAGTGAAAAACAATACCATAATGAATAATTAGTCTAATCAAGATTCAAGTTTTCACGCAATCACATCTAATTACAATTACGATCATATTGAAATCTGTATGCTTATATTTCAGACCATTGCTAGATTATAATGATCTAACCCCACCTTCTATATGAATTAAATATGTTTGCTTCATCACATAATCTCAAATATAACAGGTCAATAGTCAATATTCTGAAAATAAATAATAACACTGTATAAACATAAAGCTATGATAACAAAAATATACACCTGGGTATATACAGAGATTCCTTTTTGTAAGTTTTCATGGCTTCCGCAATCTCTCATTTCTATCTTTATTTCTCTTGTTTATTCAATTCCTGCAGACTCATTGCTAATGGGTGCATGTGAGTATGTTAATGATTTCAAAGAATATTCAAAAAACGGTGTAGATCAGTAAAGTTTAAAATGGAAGACAATGATGCAACTAATATAATTGTGTAAGTAAAGAGTGAAATTGACATTTCTATTCCAGTAAGTACATACATGATACCCCTATGGGCTATTTGTTTACTTTTGGTCATAACCATAAAAACTTTCATTTTCTTTTTACAACATAATTCATTAGTGTAGGAAGTATCAATTAAGTTAAAGATACCTTCCTTACGAAAGAATATATTGACAAAGTAACAAACTTTACTTTCTAAACCCCAATAGATTGTCCATAAGAATATACAATGAAACATAAAAATAAGAAATTTGTCAATTACCATAGAAAACAAAAATAAAGAATCGGTTAAACCATGAACAAAAACTTTATTAGCGCAAGAGAATATGGCGCAATGAAATAGAACTCGTAAGTATTAACAATTCATGAAATATTGAATGTACCTCAATCACAGAATTACAACTTAATTACCATGTCACAGAAATTTTTATAACATTTTTTCCAATAAAATAAAAACATATCTTGAATAAGATGCTTAAACAGTCACAAAAAATTGATACCCATCATTCATCAATGACTCTCCTTTAATAATAGTACTGAGTTTTTTGCTTGCACCAAGCTCTTTTAACAAAGCAACCATAGCATCTTCGAGAAATTACTCTATGCTTCTAATTAGTCATGTCTTCTTTGAGGCATTCCTCAAACACCTAATGTGCATTATGAATCATTCAATTTGATATCATTTCTTCTTAAACTTAATTTACCATTTAACAACATAACAACCTTTATTTTATAAACTGAAGCTATTTAACATACACCTCACTTTTTATCACTGAAAATCTTTAAAGTATATCAATAAGAATCCAAAACCGTGAAATTAGTTTTAGAACCCAACCTCTAACCCAACCTCAATTCAAGCAACACACAGAAACAGTACCTGAGTTGTTTATAGCTGTCAGATTTCGATTCACAGATTGAAGACGTGAAGCTTCTTTCCTCTGTTCCTCTCTGCACCTGCAAATCGAAATTGAACGAACAAAATTTATCCCCAAATCTCAACACCCATCACAAATCTTTAACAATAATTGATGAAAACAACTAAATGATTGTAGTTTTGCATCAAACCTTCGATTTTGGAACCAAACTTTGATTTGTTTGGGCTCAATGTTACAGAGAACAGGGCATTCACGAATGAGTTGTTGACGACGAATTGAACTGGGCTTAGGGCACTCATGATACAGCCTCTCGAGTGCTTCAACTTGCTCAGGTGTGTAACGAACGTATCCATCATCGTACCTTTAGCATCTTTGCAGGTCATCGCCATCATGACTCACTCGTAATCCCTTGAAGAACACCCAAAGGAAACGCTTCGGTGGTCTTCTTCCGAATCGACGCCGTGGTGGTGAGAGGTGGGAGATTTGGGTGAATCTGGTGGCGATGGGGCTGCGATTTTGTAGGGGGATTGGAGGTGCGGTGGTGGTGGTTTAGGGTTTGGGGATTTCCCCCCACCGACATAAGTCTTTAATAAGATTTATAATACTCATAAGTAATTTGTGGGTTAACATTAACACGAACTATTAAAATTGTAAATTACAACCGTTTAATTTTTGGTTGTATATTTATACTTTAACACTTAAAATAAAAAAAATGTATTTTCAAGCGATTATGTTTTATGATTTACTAACCTGGCTATAATGTATTTTTTAGATTTGTTAAAAGGTTGCATTTTAAAGGAATTTACTATAAATGCTTGTGTTATTTGGGCATGAAATGGCTATTGATATGATGTTGCTGCTAGTCGATTTGGATGCTAACAACTTCTTTTTGTATTTGTTAAACTTATTTATTTTTTGCTATTTTGTTGGATTTGACTTTGAAAATAGTAAGTATTATGTTAAATTTATATTCATGCAATTTAGAGCACCGACAGGTATCATAAATAATCGTGCTAGTTTATCCTTTTTTCATTTTAAAGTATTTAACTTTCGGAGATTGATTTTCAGTCTACGATACATTCCTTAAAGTTGTATAAGTTACATCATATGCAAATTCATTCCATACTAAAAGTAAGTCCCTGATTTGATTTGCTTTTTGTGAATATTAATAACTAACTGCAGTGTGACATCCGGTAATTTTCCATTACCGAACTCCGTTAGTTCTGTTAGGTCTTGCATACACGTGTCGTGAGCACACACTAGTTGTCGTTGAATGTTTGTGACTTAATAACAATGATCTATGATAAACAAATAATAACCTAATTAATAATGTTGATTATTAGTGCATGGTTATGTGATTATGTATTTTTAAATATTATTTGTGAATTTTAAGCAATAACGTGACTACGTGTAATATATATAATCCATGTGTTTGGTGATTAAATTGAGAATGTATATGATTATTATTATTGATTAATAATGTTTGTATTTTATAGTTAAAACTATTTAAAAAGTGCTAAAAAGATTATTTTATATAAAATATAAATAATAGGGGGTTAAGTGTAATTAACTAAAACTAAAACTTAACAAAATAACCAGCCCTAATCCCCCCCACCATTCAGCCGCAACCACCACCATACACACACATACATTGCGATTTCAGCCGAGAACAAGCAAGAGAGACTCAATTTTGATCGAATTCAAGCATTACAACATGTTATAAACTCCAATTCTTGATCATTACGCAATTTAAGGTTAGATTTTGATTAGTTTTTCATGGTTTTGGATGAGGGCCAAAACCCTATTTTGAATGGGTGATGAATGTTGAACTTTTATGTTGTTGATGATTGTATGATGCTAGTTAGTTTGTATTGATGTTAGTTTACGTGGATTATACAAGAAGTTCGTGGTTTTGATGCGTTGTTCATACCTGCTAATAATAGTAACTTTTTGCATGAACTTGATGATTTGATTATGAATTGATGATGTTAGGGTGTTAATGATGTTGTATGAATGTTGGAATTATGATAATTATGCTAGATATCCAAGAATTGATCATGTAGTTCATACCTTGCTAAAAGTAGAAACTTTGGATATGAGATTGGTGAATTATGATAATGTGATGATGTTGAACATGTTTAAATGATAGTTGTGAGCTTTAATAGGTTTTATGTTGATGAATTCATGATTGAATTGAGTGTGGGATTGACTTTGGAATGTTACTTTCCCAAAAGGGAAACTTTAATTTGGATGATCATGGATATGGTGAATTGGGCATGTTCATGATGTTAGGGTCATGTTAGAATGTTTATTGATGGTATCAAATGTGATGGAGTGTGTTAATTGAGTTGTATGGATTCTTGATTGGTCAATTGGGAAATTTAGACTTTTATGGATTGTACATGATGATGGAGTTGGTTAGGAAATTGTAGAATCATGTTTAGGATTGTAATAGGTCATTATTGAGCATGCTGATTGGTATGAATCTTATTGTATGATAGAATAAGGTTCTAAGATGATATTGGTAGAACAAGAGGTTATGATGTGACACACGTGAACAACTTGTGAATGGCATGTATGATGGATTGCTACACTTGATAAAATGAAATTTAAATTAATATGTCACCAACGGGTCAAACGGGTCAACTAGGTCAAATAAGTGTCGTTTTTTTCAAAACCTCGGGTCAACGTGTTTATTGAGCACTAGGGTTGTTAAGTTTTTCTGAGTACACGTACTTATGTACTTGTGTGTTCTAGGTAACCTCTAAAGGTTGTCTTTCCGCTCACTGTTAGCCTTATTATCGTTCGTTGCGCACCAGGTGAGTTCATGCCCTATTTTTAAACACTCTCTCTTTTAGGGAGATAGCATACTTGTTTACAAATGCATTATTGTTATAAGTTGTGTATAGTGTAACATAGTGTAATGTACCTGAAAGTCCTAACACTTCGGATGTTAATAGCGGTAACTAGCAGGAAATAATGGTAGTACTACTGGGCCTGACAAGCCCCACCCGTGCGACTCAAGGTCAAACAGGTGCAATATTGTCCTAAACACAAACATCATCATAACTTGGTAGGTTGTGATGGGAGGCAAACAAACGAAACACAAGTCAGTTTCGATCGCGAAATCACTATTGTTATTACTTATGAATCTAGATTAGCTATCTAATTCAATGCACCTCTTATGTTTTATAACTAATACTGTTTATGTTAAACGCAAACTCTTGAACTCACCAACCATTGTGTTGACTCTTTTAGTATGCTATTCTCAGGTCGACCACTCTGATTGCTAGTAAGAGCACATCAAAGTTCAGCATGCTTTCAAAAGTTTCTTATTTATGTCAGGACATTTGTTTTATTACTTATAAGTTTTAAATAATGATTTGGCGCGTGTTTTGCCAATGTTACATTTTAGGTACTTTGGCTTTGGTTTACTTACAAATGCTTCCGCATAGTTTCTGTTTTAAACTCTGATTTTATTTTATTTAAACGTTGCATATATTGTCGTTCTAAGTAACTAATGACTGGGATCCTGATTTGTTCACACGGCTAGCGGTAAAACCCCGCACGTGGCTTTTGTGGGTGTGACATGTAGTCTTTAATATGTTCTCTAGAAACAGTAAAAAATGTGTTCTTTTTAGTGGAGACTAAATATCATTCACCACTTATTTCATCTACAAACCTTTTTTATTTATGAATACTAGTTTCATATAAAGACTCTTACAATATATGTGTTTAAGGCTGATTTTTAATTTTCAAGACACATCTTAATATGATATAATTTATGCCATACAATCAGAGAGCGTAAATCAATTACTAATTAGATTCCTATGCAAAGTTCATTCTAAACTAAAAGCCAGTCCCCGAATTGATTTGCTTTATGAATATCAATAATTAATTTGCAGCCTCTAATATGTTCTCTAGAAATAGTAAAATGTATTTTATTAATTGGAGACAGAATAATTGTCCTTAATTATTACATCTACAAACCTTTTTCAGAGAGTCAATATTAGCTCCAAATAACAACAATTACAACATGTGTAAGACTGATTTTAGTGTTCAATAATTTTTTTGAAATGATATAATTCACACCAAATAATTAGAGATTATAAATCAACTATCATCATTTCTTATAAAAAGTCATTCTAGACTGATATCCAGCTCTTGATTCAATTTGCTTTAGGAATATTAAGAACCAAATATTTAGTCTCTAATATGTTTCCTAAAAATAGTATAATGTGTGTTTATTATTAAAGATTGAATATTTGTCCCTACTTATTACAACTACAAACCATTTTAGTGATTAAATATCAGTTCCAGTTAAGGACACTTACAACATGTTTAAAATTAATTTAGTTATTCAATGCCTTTCTTGAAATGATATATTTTGGCTCGCACCAAATGATTAAAGACTATAAATCTATTTTTTACCTAAAAGACTTTAAAGACGGAACATTAGTCCCTAATTCGATATGTTTTATAAATATTAAGAACTAAATTTAGTCTTCAATATGTAACCTCTTTATTAAAGACTATTTATCACTTACTCATACAATGGTGACATTTAGGTCACTTATTTTTCTATTACTAAAAAGATTTCATCCAAAAACTTTTATTATACAAACGTATTTGTGACTGAAGTTTAGTTTTAAATAAGATTCCAAAGTATTAGGAACCGATTATCACTCACTAGTAGAAGTCACAAAAAAATCAGTCCTATTTTTAGTAGTAACTGATATATTTTTCTATGATACTATGCGTCCATGACTCAATTTCTAATAATTTAGCACCTAATAGCCACTTTTCTTATAATATATATTGTACATCACAAAATGTAGCAACAACAAAACTCATACTGAATCATAATAAGAAAAGCAATGATGCAATAACATTTTTAAGTTGAAATATACCTGATACCACATAAAGATCACCTTTGGCTTTCTATCTCATTATCGTATAAGCCCTCACATTCATTTTATTCTTATCTATACCTTTCTTCTCAATGGATTCATCATTTCCTGAACTCCTGGACTCTGGCTTCTTGCAATCTTATTTATATTGGTCGTGTGCACCGCAGTTATAATATTTTAGGCTGTTTAAGTTATCGCGAGAGAAACGCCAGTCTTTCTATAACGATAAAGCCAATTCATTCCCAACCTACACTAACTCGAGTGCTTCTTGGCACACTTTCTAGCCAGATCAGGTTCTTCCATTTTGATTCTTTTTTTCATTCTTATATCTCCATCCGTAGGTCTCTTGGGGGAGTTGGACTATTTATTCTTTGATTACCTCTTGCTTCTTCAGTGATGACATTGTCGAGGTGGCCAACTCCAAAATTGTTCCTTTTATGTAGACATCATTAAGATGTACCATTTTCTTATTTGATCACTTCATAATATGTTCTTTAGCGATGACATTGACGCATAGACCCTATTTAACTCAACAAAAACTCAAAAGTTTTTCCTTTCTATTTTAGTCCCTCTCTTTTTACCTAATTTCTTGGTCACAACCTCCCCCGCCTCACTCATGAGTTTACGCATGATGTTATGTATAAGTTGATAAACATTATTAATAACGGCCTCACTTATGCCATGCTCTAATGTGATTCTATCAATAATATTCTAAATGTTATCTTTTTTTAGCGTAGATGGGCTTCTCATATTCGGTGTCATTATGTCGGGTATTCCATTGGTTAGTCGGTGGTTTGCCACGATACCCGCCACTGGCACCTCCACAAGCACCACCTCGTCCTCCTTTTCTACAATCCATTTTTCTTACCTAATATAAGAGACAACACCAACATTGTAATTCTAGGTAATATAGATCATGATAAGTTCTTTAGGTTTATAATAACAATGACCAATTGTAATGAGAGGTATTTAAATTTGGATATCTAGATCTTTTATATCCAAAAATTTCACTTAGTGGATTTTTATATCTAAATTATAGAAAAAATATGTATTATCTAAGGATCTGTTGATAGGGGTTAATGGAATGAACAAAATAACTGAATAGATAAGAAATGTAATGGACGAGGGAATTAAATCAATTATTATATTTCATTGTATTGCTTAGATATCCAATGGGAATGGAATTAATCATTACCTTGTGGTGTTTGATAGGTAGGAAAATATGAAGGAATAAAATACAAAGGTAATTATGACAGTGACAATCGCTGATGGTAATGACTGATGGTGGTGGGTGATGGCGGTGGCAACCAGTGGTGGTGGTTGTGGTGTTGGTGGTGGTGGCTAGTCATAATTGGTGGTGGTGGCCGATCGTAATTTGTGGTGAACGTGGTAGCTAGTGATTACGAGTGGTGTTGGCACGTGGTTGTGATGGCACGTGGTAGTGGTGGTGGTTACAAGTGATGATGGTCGTGGTAGTAGTCGTCATAGTGCTAGTAGTAGGCGGTGGTGATTGGTGGTGGTGGCCAATAGTAATAGTGGTGGTGGGCAGGGTGTGTGTCGATGGTGGGTGGTGGCCGGTGGTAGTGGTGGCCATAACTGGTGGTTGTGGCAGGCAGCGACTGATCTTGGTGGCCGATGGTGGTGGTGGTAGTCGGTGGTGGTGGTGGTGGCGACCATGGTGCTAGGGTAGCTAGTGGTGATTGGTGGTGGTAGCTGGTGGTGACCGGTCGTAATGGTGGTGGCTAGTGATGGTGGCTATTGGTAGTGGTCAGTGATGATGGCTATGACTTGTAGTGGTGGCCGGTGATGGTAGCCATGACTGGTGGTGGTGGCCGGTGGTGGTGGCCGGTGGTGGTGGCCGGTGATGGTGACCATAACCGATGGTGGTGGCCGGTGGCAGCCGAACTTGGTAGCCGATGGTGATGGTGGCCTTGGTGTTTGGTGGTAGTTGGAGTGGTTATTGTTGTTGGTGGTGGTGGTAGTGGTGGCAGTGGTGGTTGTTATGGTGGTGACTAAGGATGGAAGAAATAATTGAATGAAAAATAGAAGGGGACTGGATGGAATGAATTTGATATGTTTAGAGGTAATAAGATTACTTATATAATGGTTCATTTATTTCCTTCATCGACTAAACATAGTTTTGATTCACTATTAATAGTTCACTAAATTTGATCTCTCTTTGTGGCATACCAAATACCACCTGATAACTTTTATATAAATTTAATTAATTTTATTAAAAATCTTTTGATGATCCAAATTTGTTTAAAAATTTTGGAAATATACAAAATTTGTAAATATTATTTATTATCTAATAGCTTTAAGAAAATATTTCAATTATCCAAGATATTTGAAGTTTTCAAAAAACACTATCCGAATTTGAAAATTTCAAATATCCAAAGTTTTAGATATTCGAATATCCGAGAATAAAATATTTCGGGTTTAGAAATTTAGATTTGGACACTTGTTGTTGTAATTGAGTGCTTAACTTACTTTTCATATTATAAACATTTCCTATTATGAGCAATATCTATATTCACACTTCTATTTTCACTTTAGTTACTCGTCTAGATCCTAAAGTAATCGAAAGCCTAAATCTAACTATATAGTCATTATAGTGAGCTACCAGTACTTGCATCCTTGTCTATGTCCCATTCTCCGCTTAAGTATAAGTATTTCAATGCATGAATCTCTCAACTATGACTTTAATACCCACTTGTAAGGCTCTAAAATCGAGAGAGGTCTAATAATTAATTTCATACATAACAGCGTAGTTCTTAAAGTGAAAAGTAACATAAATAGTGTAACATTCATCATACATTCCAATTCAAAGTCTAAGCATCGATCTCACGATAACCATTTATAACATAAACACAGAAAAGGTAGGATGCTAATCGTCATGCTATGGATAGCCTTTATTCCATGCTAGCGAGGCATCCTAGATTCCATGATTTCATGTTTAATATGATATACATGTTATAGACTCAAATATACTCTGTGAGCCCGTTTATACATTTGAAATGCCAAAATTTTCTAGTGTATATCATTATATAAACATCATACCATGGTTAAATATAACATGTAAATGCTTATAAGACATACAAGCATGCTTATAACGGCATAAGACTCCATTTGTTTTCCACACTAACACGTACACAACTCCACATTAACATTACTTGTAATACATACAACACTTACCCTCTTACAACATATCCAATACATCATTAAAAACATTTCTTGTAATAAATACAAGACACTTTTCTTGTAACAAATACAAGTCCATAATCATTACATTAACCTAAAAATTATTTCATAATTCTTTTACCCTTTAATCTTACGTAATAAAGAAAACTAAATTAGTAATCGGTACATTATACTATTTGTTATCATTTAATAATAAGGGCCTATCATTCCTTTAAAAATAAACCATAAACATTTAATTAAGCATGCACACTATCCTCAAAACAATTAAGGAAAGTCATCTTGAAATCACCTGAGAAAATAGAAAATGAATGTGTAAGAGGAATAGTCATCACACTTGCACGATGCTTGGTTGACCAATTAATATGACTAAAGGCTCACAAATGAAAGGAGGTTAGCTTTCTAGTAGCATGAGCTTATCTGAAAGTTCTAATTTTGTATGAACTTTCATGCAAAAGTTCGAGACTTTCGTGTGATATACAATGCATCCACATTCGTATGAACTTTCACATGACCTAACTTCCACTTACATCTCTCATACGAATTATAATATTTGTGTGAAAGTATACTTTCATGTGGAAGTGACTTTCCTGTGAACATACGCATGAAAGTAAGGACTTTCGTGCGAAACTATACTTTTGTGTGAACATAACAATAAAAAATCTTACCTTTTCTTGACAGAAACCCTAGCAATGGTGGATCCTTTGTCTTTTGACCTACTCATCCAACTTTTTCCTTTTTTAGGTTACGAAACATAATAACCTTGGATAACATCATCTTAAACACTATCAGACGTTAGCATACGTAACTTGAACATAAAGTTTATACCTTTTCATTTTTGATACATACTTAAATCTGCGCTGGTAGTGACGATGATACTCTACCCTCATATGCTATTCCATTGATAAGTAACTTTGAATCCATGAAAAAACCATAAAACGAATGAGGGACTTGAATCTCTATAGACGTTTGCTCTCTCTTCATCCCTCGGTTTCAAAACCGCAAAATGAACAAGAGCAAGGCGGTTATGGGTATCAAGGATATTTTGGGCAATCACCATCTAACCTTATAATCCCTTATACTTTCCTCACATTACATCTTCAACCTGAACTTTACAAATAACATATTACATGACCACAATGTATTACTGATTGTAGAAAACTTGATTGAGAAAATGATTTCACAAACTTTGAACAACAATAATCAAATGCCTGTATTATAATATACAGTTATACACACACATATATATACATACATACATATATAAAATATATTTATATATATATAGGGAAAGGATCAAATGTTAACCCTTGTTTATTGCGATAACCCATTAACCCAACTAGTGGTCGACAGCAACCACGTCACCATTGTAACTTAGAGTTACAGTGGTAAAACTAGTGGTTCAAAACGAACGTTAAAATATTTTTAAAAAAAATATAGCAAGACGTACTATACTCAAATTAAAGATATTAAAACGATCTATTTAATGGTGTAATTTGTTTAAAAAAATAACGTCATACAAAAAAGTTAAAAACATTATAAAAAATGGTGGAGTTTTTTAAAAATGGAGGGAAAATCGTTACATCAGTGGTGTAACGCGATGTAAATATTAGTTACAGTGGTGTAAGTGTTCGCTACATTAGGGTTAACGGGTTATCGCAATAAACAAGGGTTAACAAAGGAACCTTACCCTATATATATATATATATATATATATATATATATATATATACACACACACAGATATATATATATATATATACATATATATATAGATACACATACATATATATACATATATATACACATACATAAATATATATATACACATACATACATACGTACATATATATATACATATATATATGTATGTATGTATGTATATATATACATATATATATGTATATATATGTGTATATATGTATGTGTATGTATGTATTTATGTGTATATATATACACACACAGATTATATACACGTACATATATACATACATATATGTATGTATGTATGTATGTATGTATGTATGTATGTATGTATGTATGTATGTATGTATGTATGTATGTATGTATGTATGTATGTATGTATGTATGTATGTGTGTGTATGTAGGTGTGTATGTATGTATGTGTGTATGTACGGAGGTATGTATGTACGGAGGTATGGATGTACGTATGGATGTACGTATGGATGTACGTATGGATGTACGTATGGATGTACGTATGGATGTACGTATGGATGTACGTATGGATGTACGTATGGATGTACGTATGGAGGTACGTATGGAGGTACGTATGCAGGTGCGTAGGCAGGTGCGTAGGCAGGTGCGTAGGCAGGTACGTAGGCAGGTGCGTAGGCAGGTGCGTAGGCAGGTGCGTAGGCAGGTGCGTAGGCAGGTGCGTAGGCAGGTGCGTAGGCAGGTGCGTAGGCAGGTGCGTAGGCAGGTGCGTAGGCAGGTGCGTAGGCAGGTGCGTAGGCAGGTGCGTAGGCAGGTGCGTAGGCAGGTGCGTAGGCAGGTGCGTAGGCAGGTGCGTAGGCAGGTGCGTAGGCAGGTGCGTAGGCAGGTGCGTAGGCAGGTGCGTAGGCAGGTGCGTAGGCAGGTACGTAGGTACGTACGTATTTATATATGTATATATATATATATATATATATATATATATATACTAGTGAGTTAACCCGCGCGATGCGGCGGACACTATGGGATATTCAATAAGTTCCAAACAGGCAAGTCCTTTACATGCTTTGATACGAAACAAATATGAACAAATAATTATGTGTTTAGCAAACTTAAGCATAACAACCTGTCTATATGTCTTGTATTCTTGCCTGCAAACTACAAAGCATTTAACCAGAATTAAGAAGTTTTCAGCCTAAACAATATGCGTAATTCTAACTCTAGACAAAATTTGCAACTTATAATATGTGTATTTGACCATTTACAAAGAAGGTGGCTGAATTTGATCGAACCGTACACAAAAGAAAATGTTAAAATTTGAAAATAAAACATAATAGTATGATATAGTCATCATCTTAAAGAATTTAGAAAAACAACAATAACATACATCGCACGGTGAAAAAATGTTGATACCTCCACGAGTGTATAAATTGCAAAACAGAGCTTTATAGAACATAAAAATAAGACCTGTTATCATTACAACTTGTTTTGAATGTAACATATCTTATACTTCTTTCTTGGGTTTTTAAGATCCTTGTTGCGCTCACGGGTCAACCCTCTATTATTCTCCATCTGAATCAAATCCAAAACAATAAGTTGTATTCAAGGAAAATAATGTATGTGTACGTGCTAGCATAAACGCCAATAATAATTACGTCATAATTGATGAGACATTTTCCATCTACTTGAGTTTCTGGTGTTGCAAGAACTGAAGGCGCGGTTCTACAAAACCAGAATTGAATATTTTTATTATGCTTGCACAATTTAACAATGCCACAGAAAAACATGTGACAGTTTCATTATACATGATTTATAAATAACAAGGAAATGACAAAAAAAATACCTGGAGTATTTCTGTGATCAGTATGGATTCCTTTTAAACATTTCTGCTATCGATAGCAACATCTCTAGATACATGTTCCTTCCCTCGGCCTTGGAATCCCAAATGTCCGGAAAGAAGGCGATAAAGCTGATGGCTGCTGGAAATATTAATTATAATTCAAAACCAAGTAAAGTTTATGAAATATAATTAGAACATCAACATGTCTATAGGGAATATGTGTAATACAATATGAAGAAAACCATCTTGTTAACATTTGGAAAACATAAATTGAATCTTCTTATAAATTTTAAGATGCATATCAGACATAAGCACACATAACACAACTTGGGTAATATAGAAATAGAACACGATAAGAAGAGTGGTTTAACAGATGAAATCAAATGGCAAGAACTCAATTTCCCCTTGTGTGCCTCTGGTTGAAAATGACAAAGCACAATCATAGTCAATTCCACTCACAATCAATTTTAACCTACAATCAACATATGACATAAAGAAGAGTCAATATCATGAAGCATCACCTTGAAATTGGTAGAGAAGATTGCCCGAAGGTGAAGTTGGGTTGCACTGTAATGTGGTTGGCTGTAGATATATGCGTCATTATTGGAGAAGCCTCACTACAACAGGATTACAAATATATAAGCCCATTCATCTTATTTTACCAAAAAGGTGCATGGTTATGAAGTCGTACATTTACACTATATATTGACTGTAATATCACTTAAAACATGAAATTGAGAATGAGGTTTAATCTACTCAAGATGCATATAAGCCACTTCATAAATTAACTATGCATGGTAGTTTAGATTTGTAGTTTCAAGTGGACTCACCGTCAATTTAAATCATTTGAGATTGAGATGGACCTAATAGCACCGTCAATTCCAGGATATGCAAATACAATATCCTTTTCGTTTATTCAAATTTGATAATCCATGATGGCACTGCAAGAGGAACGAAAGACATGAAACAATACTATTTGAGGGTAGATTATTACAATTAAGAGTAACTATAATTTTAAGCAAAAATTTAAATATAGGGAAACTTGCAAAACAACCCACAGAAGTGTACAATTATGATTGCAACAGCCTAGAACACTTGTAAAATTCAAGTCATAATTGAAGCATGTGATACTACATACACACACTTTTATACATAAAAGAAACTAAATCTTAAAAGAAAAATAGTCGAATAACGTACAAACAATAAGTATGGTCATGTTAATCAGCTAAGTTGAAATATTGTAGAACCTTCTTGTAATATGAAATGATTTATATCCCAAAAAAGTTCAGTCATTACATAATCCTCATGTATTATTTACTTGCTATACTAAAATCATTTCAAATGCAGTAATCCAATCCATACATATAACATATCTATGGGTGTATTAGCATGGTCCAGGTTATCATAGTTTGGGTTGATAAAAACCTTAAAAGGTTCATGAGTACACTTTTTATCCTCTTGGTTGGTTTTGTCACTGTAAGTCATAATTATGTTGTTAAAATTTTAAGAGTACTTTGTTGGTTACATATTGGTTTAAGGCATAATCTTATTACATATGTGCCAATTCTAAATCTTTACTTAGGAGTTGTTTCAACAACTACCAATTTTGCTTATTGATTATGCCTTATTTGGTTAGCGCATAATTGTATTACATATATATCCCTTAGTCATTAGTTAGAAGGTGTTTGAGACTTATGTTGCTATGTTAAAAGCATTTCAGATCTGCCTATCTAGAGTGCATTTTCTTAGAAGTCTTAACCATGTTAAACGATATAAGGTTGTAAAGATGTTACTCCCAAAACATTGATCAGCGTCGATTTAATTTCTATTTTCCAGTGAGGTTATGTGAAGCCACAACGCACTAACTTGGCTTTGTATGTTAAGACTATTTATAAAATGCAGATCTAAATATAACCATTTACATTAAGTTACATATAAAGTTATCGGTTTTAATATGCGGGTGAGAAGTTGTAGTTGAAGCTCTTGGAACTCGAAACCAGTGGGATTCATTTGGGTCATCAGGTCCTTTTTGCCAATTCATTATCATAATAGATTCGTATTAGTGGCGTGTAATGTAATTTGAAACGGGTCAGAATGGTAGACCCGCATACACTCCTTTCTACTTCAAAAAATTTCAAATGTTTGTTTTAACACTGTATCACTGCATTCCCATATGCATTAGTTTTGCTCCTTTGGTGGAATGGGTGGAATTTCAAATTTATGATCTTGCTTTGAAGTTTAAGTTAAGATGGTTTTTGTTATTGTTTTGATTAGCTTTCTGAAATTTATGACGCTGCTCTTGAGCTATGTGAATTTAATTTTACAAAGAAGATAAAAAAATAGACATTTAAGATGTTTGGTTGTGTTCGGGTCAAATAGGTAAAATGTTGTAATGTCAGTATGTCACTAATGTCATTTTTTCCATGTATGTGTGTTTGTAAATCCAAACATCAAGCAGTATTGTTAGAGAAATAAAATATAGTAGGAGTGCTTGCTCAAGTCTCTGGTACAGCTACAACTGGCTATACATAGGAGTGTTGTTAACTAATTTTACTGAGTTTTACTAAACAACCTTTGCTAGAGTGTTGTTGTTATTATGACTATTTGTTGTTTGTAAGTCATACACACTGAATCCTTTTATAACACATTAATATCCAATTTAGGATGGGTAGGATAATGCAAGGCACTATTACATAGATTTTCTTTTTGTCGTGTAGGGTAACTTAGTTATGGCTAAAATTGACAAATTCCAACAACCACATAACAGTTCATCAAGCAGGTAGAAAAACATAAAAGGCTATTTATTTCTTTATCAAACACTTCATATTTTGAAACATTATTTCAAGTTTTAGTGATAGCATAAGGCAACTTTCAATCTGGTTGAGCTGTTTGCTTTTAAGGTTATTTTTTCATTTGGATCAATGGACCCGAAAATAAGATTTTCTTCTTATCATAGGCTAACCTAGTTATGGCTTTCATTGGTTGTCAAACTTTCATTCGCGAACCTACATTCATTAAAGTTTGCATCAAACAAGTTTTAAAGAGTTCATGAAGCTGGTAATCATAAAACCCTAATAGAATGTAGAAACCGAATAAAAACACTATAAAATAGAACAATACCTGAATCAGTGCACGTGATGTTGACAATGAAATGCACTACCAAAACTATAAGTTACTAAAAATTTGAAGAAATAGTCAAGCATGTAATCCAATTTCAATTCAAACAGAGAAGAGGGCGGAAGTACATAACTGGAGTGTATCACTTGGCCGATGAATCAAACAGAAGACATGGTGACTTTGATAAGGTTTAATTAACGGAAACCCCTCAGAAAATCATTTAGGTTTGCTTGATAATCCCAGATGGAAACCTCGTTGAAGTTCATACTTTTGCGATTTTGCAGAAGAAGCTTGTAGAAAGAGTGTGTTTGTGTGTGTGTTAACAGATGTAGAAGATCGATTGGACTTACAGGAGAAGACCGATTGAATGCCCATGGAAGGGGAGGGCAGTAATGATGCATTTAAACGAAGGTTATTGCTGGGAACCGACGGAACAATCAATGCTATTGAAGTCGAGGGGATGGAACGCCGGAGGTCCGGTGTAACGGGCATGGAGGGGGATGACGGCCAGCTGAGAGGGCGCGTCTTACGGGAGAGGGTGAATTTACATCTCTACCCACTCAATATGTATTATATAGTAGTTAAGATAAGATATATATATATATATATATATATATATATATATATATGTATATATATATATATATATGTATGTGTATATATATATATATGTATGTGTATATATATATATATGTATGTGTATATGTGTGTTTGTGTGTATATATATATATATACACATATATATATGTCTTATAGATTGTTACTTTCTCCTTGATAAGAGTTAAAAAATAACTTTGATTGTCAAATTTAAAACTTAAATGAATGATATCGATACTCAAAGTTTCCAGTCTAAAATGAAACTTGAACGTTAGAAATGAGTGAAGTTGCTCCAGAGAGTTGATGAACAAAATTATAAACTCGTCCAGGTGGTACTTATGTTTTATTCATACACCAATGCATGCACATAACTTGTTTTATATATTTTGTTGAATGACTTGCAAAAATCAAACTTGATTATGCATATAACTTTCAAACACGAATGGAGAATTGAACTCCCCTTCCTTATGCGACGTGATTATGCTCACAACTGACGCATGACTAATTTTGAATCAATTTTCTCCGTTCGTAACCACAACGATTTTGTTCTAACACATCAAATCGTGTAATGCAATAGTGAATGTTGACCAAAACAAACAAGCTATTAAACTGGTTTAACACATTTAAAATCTCTTTTTACAAGTTTAATTTCATATTGGGTTTTCTTTTGTTTCACTAAAAATATGTATTTATTTATTTTTTAGGAGAGCCACTTGGGTGGTTTAAGACTTAATGACTCTTTAAACAATACTAGTATTTAAATCCTAGCATGGGGTACATGAGAAATTGGAATAATGTACCGTTAGATTTAAACAAGTGTGTGAGTCGACGTTTTAAAAGTAAAAAGAAAGTTATTTCAAGGAGAAAGTATAACCAAAAAAATAAATATAGTTAAAAGAAAGTTATTTCAAGGAGAAAGTATAACCAAAAAAATAAATATAGTTAACACTCTCTTAATGTTAGGTATCTTTACGCAGCGAAAATAACACACTATTATACGCACGCACACGAAAGCAATAAGAACATGAGAATTTATAGTGGTTCGGTCAAGATGACCTACGTCCACTCTCTGCAACTAGGTATTTTATTAAGCTCAAGGGACAAGATTACAATACAATGACATGTTCTATATATAAAAATAGTTAGGGTTTTAAGAAGCTTCAATGGGTCAGGCCCATATGTAACGCTCCAAATTTTCGAAGCAAGTTATTTAATAATAATGAGCTTTGTTAAGGGTTAATTAATATAAATAAGGAAGAAAGATGGGTTATGGACTAAATTAACCCTAATGGGCTAAGTTTTGATGGGTTTAATCTTTAAACCACAAGAAATGAGTAACAAATTAAGGTAAGAATCGTCCTTTAAACACCTCTATAGAACAGATCTGAATTTCTAGGGTTTTGGGTTCAAAAGTTTCAAAGAATCACATAAAGGTCATATTTTTGCATATGAAAATGTGTAAAAAGGTTAGATATAGTTTCATGGATGATAAATCAAGGATTTGGACGTAAAAAGTTAAGATTTTGGGTTAAAAACGGGCTGGTTTGTCATTTTTATACGTCCAGCAAACTGTGAGCCCGATCAGCGAAACTGTGGGCTCTCCAGCGAAACTACAGTTTCACTGGTAATTTCGCTAGGCCCAGATTGGCCAGTAGGACTTGCGAACCTAGGAAATTGACGCACTTAGCAGCGAAACTGCCGTACAAAACTGCTGGGTGAAGCTGGCAGCGAAACTGTCAGTGAAACTGTCAGCGAAAGTGTCAACGAAACTGTCAATGAAACTGTCAGCGAACCTACCAGCAAAACTGCCAGCAAAACTGGCAGCGAAATTGCATAGAAATGACCTATTTGAGTGTTAACTTATGTGCAGGCGGTGTAGTGCGAATCCAGCCTAGAAAACTTAGACGAGAAACTATTTACTTTGACCACGTGAGTTCTAGATCCCTTATTTACAAGATTTTCCATGTTTTGGGGCTATTATGCATAGTAAACCTAGGATTTTCCATGTTTTGGGGCTATTATGCATAGTAAACCTAAGATTTTCAAGGCAAAGTTTTCAAGAGATTTTAACAAGAAACTAATTTTCCTATAAATTTTCCAGCCAGGGGCGTTGCCCACCCCACTAGGGGTTGCTGCCCTAGAACCCCGCTATCAGGGGCTGCCGCCCCCGAACCCCCGCAGTCCCACGGAGGGTCGATTATACGGTGTTATATTCTTCTGTCTTCCTGATGACAGTTATGCTCCACGGTAAATTGTACATGATATGTTGTATACTTAATAAGTAAAGTATTGTAAATAAAAGTGGAAGACAACTAATGAAAAGTGGAACTATAGAAATGTTGTCCTCGGGCCCGTATGATGATGAAAAGTCTTGCAAGCACTATGATGGACTTCACTTATGTGGGTCTAATGTATGATGATGGATCCGTAGTCATGAGCAGGCCATGCGCCTTGCAGTTTGGATCAACTGTCGAGGTTAGCTACCACGTTTATGTGTACCGGCAGGGGTTGGCATCCGTTGTCAATCAAGACGTTCGGGCTCTTGCTTTGTGCAAACCCGGTTTAAGATGAAGTGGAAGATAATGAATGAATGGAAGAAAGATAATGAACATATTTAATGGTGTGATACATCGCAAGAAATGTTATATGTTATGATGTATGCGTGTTCATTAAAGGAAGAAAATATATATTTTATCATATTACGTAAAACTAGGACTACTCAGCAAAGCTGACTTTTATGCATAATAGTGGCACTAAAAGCTGATGCTGAGGATGGCACGGGAGTGGAAGCTACTTGGCGCACATGATTGGCATCCCTAAATTATGAAATCCTGTTTTAACTTGAATAGTACAATGTATTATTATATTGAGAGATAAGTGTTTGTTCACCTTATGATATATATGTTTTAAATAGATATTTGTTTAAATTCCGCTGCAAATGTCATGTTTTAAATATTTTACGCTATGAATGACCAACTGTAAGCGTTTCGGGAACAGGGCCTTACACCATAACTCCATCCGAAAGCCCAAAGGCCTTCACACCTCAACAATCTCCCACTTGAAGGCCTTATGAATACTCCAGCTAGCCATTTAAGTACAAAGCAACCCTGTTATCATTAATCTTCAAGTAACAGAAATCCTCCAAGCCTTCAAATCCAAAGAACAAGCTAATATTTCAATCCAAGTCCCCTAGTTGTAGAGGTCCCTTCTCATCAATTACTTGAAAGGGCACGTTAAAGCTCCCCCGAGCTCCAACCTAGTTGTGATAAATTCCACCAGCGACCCATCCTCTGTCTCAACTGGTTTACGCGATCCACCAGATTTAGAGATACGCCAAGAACCACCAACACTCTCCAATTTAAGCAAACAATCACCAGCAGAGATTTTTCCAGTCGTAGTCTTCAACACCCGACGATTCTTATTGATTGTACCCGAAGCATGTCCTATGCTCCCACTGTCACAAAATGCTCTGACTGGTTTAGACTTATGACCCCATTCAGCTACAATCTTTGCTCCAGACTTCATGTTTGCAAAATGAACTCTCTTAGCAGCAGATTTAGCGAACCTGACTTTGACTTGCTTAACCGGGTTGATCAGTCCCTTAGCAGGTATCTCCACCATGTGCAACGAACCATGCTTATCACCACAAGCAATCACCCAGTTCCCATTGATTACCCTCCATTTACCACCATCAAACTTGACTTCCAGTCCTTGTTCATCTAATTTACTAACAGAAATTAATTTTTTCTTTAAACCTGGAATCACTTTGACATTCTTCAAGTTCCATGTAGTTCCTAATGGAGTCACCAAATCAATATCACCCATGCCCATTACATCAAGCATTCTACCATCAGTGAAACATTCCTTCCTAAAATCACCTGTTTTTAGATTCACCATCATTTCACCGCTATGTACGGCGTGAAACGAAGAACCAGAATCCATGATCCAAGATTCCGCACTGTTTTAGCCTCAAGAATTAAACGTCACTATCAATGACATCCTCAGCAATAGTGTTTAGACTTTTCTTTGGACATTGACTCTTAACACCTTCATCCTCGTTGCAGATCCAGCACCTCATATTTTTCCGAGTTTGAGTTGAACTCTTTCCCCGACTTCCACTGGCTCGGCTATTATCCCTTCCCCTACCAACATGTAACATATCAGAAGATGATCCAATATTTGCACTTTTTAGACGTGTATCTTCACCTATCACATTGTCTCGGATCTTTTCAAATGTCATATCGTTAGCCCCCATAGAATTTGTAACAGCATTTAGAGTCCCGGACCAACTATTAGGCAGTGAAGATAGCAACACCAAGGCTCGAGCCTCATTATCAAATTTTATTCCCACTGATTCTAATCTAGTAAGAATAGACATCATATCATTAATGTGGGAGGTGACTGAGCTTCCCTGTTTCATTCTCGTCATGAACAGTTCTGTAACACCCGGATATTTTTATAGACGAGAAAGAAAGAATAAACGTAAATAAAAGAAGAAAATGTAATGTAACCCGAAGTTGAGGGGTTAAAAGTGTCCAAAAGGACAAAACTTCAAAATTTGGTGAATAAAGCAACATGGCCGCCCATGTTGCCTGCTTACACTTTGACATTCGGTTTTAGAGAGAGAAACAGCAGAGAATTCGAGTTTTAGAGAGAGAAAGGAGAAGAATTCGAAGTTTAAGGTAAGATTATGTGTTTTAAGTTGTTTTTGGTCGATTTAGTCTCGGTTATATGCTCATATGTGTTATTGTATGTTCGGGTTGTGTGTTTTAGTTGGTTTTAGGTGTTAAAAACGTCTGAGAAGTTCAAGGGAAGGGTTTAAACTCGAAAGCAGCTAAGGTGAGTTCTAGAACACCCTTTTTAACATGTTTTTAACAAACTTTGGGGCTAGAAAATGAATGTGAACATGTTTTTATAAAAATGGGTGTTTACCCGTATGTGTGTGTGAATGTGTATGTGGGTGGGTGTAAATTTGGGATATATCTATGTGTGTGTGTGTACATGTTAAGACGCTTAGAATGTTGGTACTAAGCTTAGATCATGATTTAGAATGACCTGGGACTGATTTATGATGTTTAAGTAAAAATTAGTTGCCCAACCGCCTAAACAGTGGCCCATATGTCCAACGGTTTAAATTTTCTAAGTATGCCCAACCGCCCAAAAGTCCAACCGCCTAAACAGTACCCAAGCGCCTAGATGTCCATGCGTCTAAGTCAGGCCCAAATGCCTGAATAATGCCTAAACGTCTGGAATATTGCCCAGAATGACTAAGTGTTAGCCCAAACGCCTGAATAGTGCCCACGCGCCTAAATAGGCCCATGCGTCTAAGTGAAAAGTGACTAAGTACAAGTCCAGATGTCTGCATAGTAACAAAACGCCTGAACAGGGTAGAAACGCCCAAATAGTGCCCATGCGTCTAGACATTTAGAATTTTTTCTGAAATTTCAGGAAAAAACAGAAAGTCTAGGGTTTGACCAAATTTGACTTATGAGTAATGATTACCCATTTTAAGCATGATTATGGGATGTTTTAGGGTTATGGAATGTATGAATGATGTACGATATGTATAATGTGTTATCTTTTAATAATGATTAAACGTATTTATATTATATTATAAAGTACGTTATATATTATGTTATTACTTTACGTAGTATGACAAATGAATGAAAGAACGTAAAGAATAACGTAACGAAATGAAAGATAACAATGATGAAAAGTAAAACGTAATGAACGAAAGAATGGCTTGCAAGAAAATGAAAGGAGGTGCACGACCATGTTGTCGTTGGCTCAACTGTGATGTGGGTTAGCTACCCCAAAAAATGTACACAAGGTCAATCATTAAGATTGACAAGGCCCTTTGGTATGCCCTAGGTGACTGGATCAGCTTCGTGCATAATGTTCGTGATTAAATTACCATAGGTCCAGCATCAGCTTCGTGCACAATATTCGGGGCATGACCAATTGGTTGAATGAATGGGAGAGATGACTTGCCTTAGGTGACTGGATCAGCTTTGTGCACAATGTTTGTGGTTTAATTACCACAGGTCCAGCATCAGCTTCATGCACAATGTTCGGGGTATTGTTCATCAATCCATATGAATGTAAAAGAATTACGTAACGTATGAAAGAAAGAAAGAAAGTAAACAAGTACGAAAGTAAAAGAATGATAACAAGTACGTTATGAAAGAATGAGAACGAAAGTAAGAATGTTAACAAAAAGCATGAAATGAAAGCATGCTATGACTGTGATGGTGGAAAATGAATGATAATGAAAGTTAATATTAATATTCTCTATCTGTACGTATAATGCATGATCGTGTATGAAAAAAAAGAAAGGTTTTAACAAAAGTATGATATTTTATTTATAAAACTAGAACTCACTCAGCAACACTGACTTTTATGTATTTTCCAATTGACAGGTAAAAGTTGCTGAGGATGGCACGGGGCAGCTACTTGGCATTTTTTGGGGATGGCATCCATTAGAATAACAATGACATTTTTGTGATGTAATGCAATTATAATGTTTTATTGTTAATCGTATTGTATTACTTTGCAAAAGTTGTCATTAATATATATGAAATGGTTTTAATTAATTTATGTTGCGATGTTTTAAATAATTGTATGTTTTATGTGCGATAAATGACCAACTGTGAGGTGCCCGGGAACAGGGCCTTACAAGTAGGTATCAGGGCCAAAGTTTAAGTGAAACGGGTAAAATTTTTTAAAAGAAACCTAAACTTAAACTGAGAATGGGACAATAGGAAGGGATGCCAGTCCAAGTAGCTATGTGCCATCAGGTGTTTTCTTTAATGTTAACCGGTATTATGTACGCATGTTATTTGATCTGTTTGCCCTTAGTAGATTTAGATACTGATGTAATCAGGATAGAAAATGCTTGGGGTATGAAGAGTAAAGTAAGTGGCTAATCACAACTGACCACTGTAATTAGGGACTTACTATACTTAACATAAACTAAGTTATTAACTGGAATGACCATGTTAGTGTTTAAATCTTATAGCGATTAGGAATGGCAAGAGGTAGATCTTCTAAGGCTTCACGAGGCGGAGTATGTGGTGGATGATGTGCTGAACCACGGGCCACAAGAGGAAGGACCAGGATAGAGAAGGTGACCCATGAGGAGCCTGAGACCCCTCATTCGGAGGGTGGTGATAAGAGTGCTAACTTGAGAGCCTCGGTGAAGGAGGCCGTGGTGGAGGAGGTTCATCAGGTCATGCAGACGATTTTGCCGTCTATAGTGACCGAAGTTATTAAGGCTGTTAGAGAGGGAGAGAGGAGGGATAGGAACAGGTCCTCGGGAGGGAGAGAACAACCCGAGACCGAGACGGTTATCCCTACGGATGAGGAGGAGGAGAAAGACGAGCCCATGATGGAGACAGCACGAGGCTGTAACTATAGGGCATTTCAGAGATGCAAGCCCCCTACCTTTGATGGTAACGGCACTGCCGCTGCTGCTCACCGATGGGTGAGGGAGATGGAGGCTGTTCTAGAAATCAGCAAGCGCCGGGAGGACCAGAAGGTAAAGTTTGCCACCCATTCGTTTGTGGACTCGGCTTTATGCTGGTAGGACAACATTGTCCAAGCCGGGGGTAGCAGGGCGATTGGTAGGATGAGGTGGAGTGAACTGAAGAAGTTGGTGATCGAGGAGTTCTGTCCTCATCGGGAGTTGGACAAGGTGGAGAGAGAGTTCCTGCAGCTGGAGGCGGGAACCATGACACATCAACAGTACACTACCAAGTTCAACGAGATGGCACGGCTGGTGCCGGATCAGGTGACGCCCCTGTCACGAAAGATCAAGAGATATATTCAGGGCTTGGCGGCGGATATCCGCAGGCACATGATTGCCGCTCGACCGAGTACGTTTAGGTTGGTGGTTGACATGGCTGGGAGACTATATGATGAAAGGGAGGTAGTGGTGGCTGTGGTGAGTAAGAAAGGTGGTGGTGACCGGAACTGGAACGGGAAGCGGTTCGGACGGGGTGATGCTCCGGTAAACAACAAGAAGGCTAAGGTGGATGATCGACGGGTGATTACCGCAGGCTCGGGAGTGAAGAGATGCGGGAAGTGTGGAAAGGAGCACGCTAGCGAGTGCAGGCTGGGGCTTAATGTTTGTTTCAAGTGCGGAAGGCCCAGCCACATCTCTAGAGATTGTAGAGCAGCGAGATGCTTCAACTGTAGTGAAGTAGGCCACATGAGCAGGGAGTGCAAGAAGCCGAGGGCAGAAAGTTCCGGAGCGTGGAAGAAGACTGGAACTGAGGAGCAAAGGGCAAGCGCCAGAGCATTCACGATGACCAGGGAGGAGGCTAGGACGGACCCCGATGTTGCGTCAGGTACGTTTCTAATAAATCAAACTCTTGCTTCTGTGTTATTCGATTCTGGTACTAGTAGGAGTTTTATTTTTGCTGCTTTCTGTGCTAAATTGCCTGTTAGTAGTAGACATATTGATAAGCCCTTCAATGTAGAAACTGCTATTGGTAAGTCCACTAGAGTTACTGATATGATAGAGGACTATGCCATAGAATTAGAGGGTCATAGGTTTGCTGCTAAGTTACATGTGATGCCCCTAGGCGGATTTGATGTGGTACTAGGGATGGATTGGTTAGCAATCTATGAAGCGAACATCATGTGTCGAAAGAAAATAATCAAATTGATAGCGCCTGACGGGAGTTTGGTGATGATGCACGGTGATCGAGTTATGATGATTCCAAAAGTGATTTTGATGGTGGTGGCGGGAAAGTGCATGAGGCGTGGATGTAGTGCTTATTTGGCCTACGTGAAGGATGTGGACACATCAACACCATAATTGTCCGATGTTCTGGTGGTGTGTGACTTTCCCAGTGTGTTTCCAGAGGACTTATCAGGTGTGCCACCGGATCATGAAATCGAATTTCAGATTGACTTGATACCAGGTGCTCAGCCTATCGCTAAGGCACCGTATCGTTTGGCCTTGACTGAGATGAAGGAATTAATGGAGCAACTGCAAGAGTTGCTTGATAAGGGTTTTATTCGACCGAGTATCTCTCCTTAGGGTGCTCCGGTATTATTTGTGAAGAAAAAGGACGGTAGTATGAGGATGTGTATTGACTACCGTGAATTGAACAAGTTGATGGTGAAGAATCGGTACCCATTACCGAGGATTGATGACTTGTTTGATCAGCTCCAAGGTGCCAGTTGGTTCTCGAGGATAGATCTTCGATCTGGCTACCATCAGTTGAAGGTGAAGGAGCAAGATATTCCTAAAACAGCTTTTCGCACGCGTTATGGACACTACGAGTTTCTCGTTATGTCCTTTGGTTTAACCAACGCGCCGGCTGCTTTTATGGACTTAATGAATCGAGTGTGTCGGCCAATGTTAGATAAATCAGTGATTGTTTTTATCGATGATATCCTGATTTATTCAAGGAGCGAAGAAGAGCATGCCAGTCATATTCAGGAAGTGTTGGAGACATTGAGAAAGGAGAAGCTGTATGCTATGTTCTCCAAGTGCGCGTTCTGGTTGCGCGAAGTTCAGTTCTTGGGTCACATGGTAAATGCTGAGGGAATCATGGTGGACCCGGCAAAGGTTGAGGCTGTGATGCAATGGAAGTCCCCCAACACGCCATCTGAGATCCGTAGTTTCTTAGGATTGGCAGGATATTATCGAAGATTCATCCAAGACTTTTCCAAGATAGCCTCACCTTTGACAAAGTTGACTCGTAAGGATGTGAAGTACGTGTGGGGTAGAGAACAGGAGGATGTTATCGAGGAGTTAAAGGCGAGATTAACACAAGCTCCTGTCTTGATATTACCTGAAGGTAGTGAAGACTTAGTGGTATATTCGGATGCTTCTTATTCTGAGCTAGGTTGCGTAGGTAGTGAAGACTTAGTGGTATATTCGGATGCTTCTTATTCTGGGCTAGGTTGCGTATTGATGCAACGTGGAAGAGTGATAGCCTACGCATCCTGACAGCTGAAAACCCACGAAGTCAACTATCCCACGCACGATCTAGAACTAGCAGCTGTGGTTTTTACCTTGAAGATTTAGTGGCACTACTTATACGGGATGAAGTGCACCGTCTTCACAGATCACAAGAGCTTGAAGTACTTCTTCGAGCAGAAGGATCTGAACATGAGGCAGAGGCGATGGTTGGAACTCATAAAGGATTATGATTGCGAGATCCACTACCATCTGGGCAAGGCCAACGTGGTGGCCAACGCCCTTAGCTGAAAGGAAAGACCCGAGCGGATTCGGGTGAAGGCTTATCAGTTGATTTTAACCTCTGATGTGATGACACAGGTCAAGGAGTTCCAATATGAGGCTTTGAAATAAGATCATCTTAACTCTAAAAGGATGAAAGGTCTAGTCACGGAATTGGGTGAGAACACTCTTGGTGTTAGAACCCCATTCGAACGAATGTGGATTCCTCGTTACGGGGATTTACGTGGAAAGATCATGGACGAGGCTCATAAGACTCGATATTACATTCATCTTGGTGCTACCAAGATGTACCATGACATGAAGAAGAATTATTGGTGGCCGGGTATGAAGCGTGACGTAGCAGAGTATGTGAGTAAATGCCTCACTTGTTTGTAAGTGAAGACGGAACACCAGAAGCCGTACGGGAAAATCCAACCTTTGGATATACCCGAGTGGAAGTGGGAGCATATCACCATGGACTTTATTACAAAGTTACCGCGTACCTCAAGAGGGTATGATGCTATATGGGTGATAGTTGATCATTTGATGAATAGTGCTCACTTTCTACCGATCAGAGAGACGTATTCCTCCGAGATACTCATGGATCTATTTATCAAAGAAATTGTAGCTCGTCATGATGTGTCGGGTGTCTATTGTGTCTGATCGTGACACTTGGTTTACATCTAAGTTTTGGAAGAAATTCCACAAAGCGACGGGGACGAGGCTACATATCAGCACGGCTTTTCATCCTCAGACGGACGGTAAGTCTGAGACGACGATCCAAACACTCGAGGACATGCTTCGAGCGTGCGTGATCGATTTGGAGGAAGTTGGGATGACCATCTGCCGTTAGCAGAATTCTCGTACAACAATAGTTATCATGCCAGCATTGGCATGCCACCATATGAGATGCTATACGGTAGAAGATGTAGGACACCCGTTTGTTGGGGTGATATTGCTCAGAAAGAGTTGGGAAGTATCAAAGTGATTGAGGCTACGACTAAGAAGCTCGAAAAGATCAAAGCCTTTATGAAGTCAGCCAAAGATAGGCAAAAGTCGTATGCCGATAAACAACGTAGACCGATTGAGTTCCAGGTGGGTGATAGGGTTATGTTAAAGGTCTCACCTTGAAAGGGCATCATTCGGTTTAGAAAGCAGGGCAAGTTGAGCCCGAGATACATAGGACCTTTTCGAATTATTGCTCGAGTAGGAGAGGTGGTCTATAAGTTGGAACTACCCGATGAGTAAAGTGGAATTCACCCGACGTTCCACGTATCTCATTTGCGGAAGTGTTTAGCAGACGAGGATATGATTGTACCCTTGGAAGGCATCGAAGTGGATGAACGGCTCAATTATGTGGAGCAACCAGTGGCGATCATTGATCGTAAAAGAGAAAAGGTTAAGGAATAAAGTGGTTCCTCTTGTGCGTGTACAGTGGAAGCACAGGAAGGGATCCGAGTCTACGTGGGAGACTAAAGGAGAGATGAGGCAGCATTACCCTCATCTATTTGAGGAATAACAGGTTTCGGGGACGAAACCTATATAAGGGGGTGGACTTGTAACACCCGGATATTTTTATAGACAAGAAAGAAAGAATAAACGTAAATAAAAGAAGAAAATGTAATGTAACCCAAATAAAAGTGTCCAAATGGACAAAACTTCGAAAAGTTGTTGAATAAAGCAACATGGCAGCCCATGTTGCCTGCTTACACTTTGACATTCGGTTTTAGAGAGAGAAACAGCAGAGAATTCGAGTTTTAGAGAGAGGAAGGAGAAGAATTCGAAGTTTAAGGTAAGATTATGTGTTTTAAGTTGTTTTTGGTCGATTTAGTCTCGGTTATATGCTCATATGTGTTATTGTATGTTCGGGTTGTGTGTTTTAGTGGGTTTTAGGTGTTAAAAGCGTCTGAGAAGTTCAAAGGAAGGGTTTAAACTCGAAAGCAGCTAAGGTGAGTTCTAGAACCCCCTTTTTAACATGTTTTAACAAACTTTGGGCTGAAAAATGCATGTGAACATATTTTTATGAAAATGGTGTTTACCCGTATGTGTGTGTGTGAATGTGCATATGGGTGAGTGTAAATTTTGGATATATATGTATGTATGTACATGTTATGATGCTTAGAATGTTAGTACTAAGCTTAGATCATGAGGGATGAATTGGAACTGATTTATGATGTTTAAGTGAAAATTAGTTGCCCAACCGCCTAAACAGTGGCCCATGCGCCCAACGGTTTAAATTTTCTAAGTATGCCCAACCGCCTAAAAGTCCAACCGCCTAAACAGTACCCAACCGCCTAGATGGCCATGCGTCTAAAGCAGGCACAAATGCCTGAATAGTGCCCAAATGTCTGCAATATTGCCCAGAATGACTAAGTGTTAGGCCCAAACACCTGAATAGTGCCCATGCGCCTAAATAGGCCCATGCGTCTAAGTGAAAAGTGACTAAGTATAAGTCCAGACGTCTGCATAGTAACAAAACGCCTAGACAGGGCAGAAACGCCCAAATAGTGCCCATGCGTCTAGACACTTAGAATATTTTCTGAAATTTCAGGAAAAAACAGAAAGTCTAGGGTTTGACCAAATTTGACTTATGAGTAATGATTACCCATTTTAAGCATGATTATGGGATGTTTTAGGGTTATGGAATGTATGAATGATGTACGGTATGTTTAATGTGTTATCTTTTAATAATGATTAAACGTATTTATATTATATTATAAAATACGTTATATATTATGTTATTGCTTTATGTAGTATGACAAATGAATGAAAGAACGTAAAGAATAACGTAATGAAATGAAAGATAACAATGATGAAAAGTAAAACGTAATGAATAAAAGAATGGCTTGCAAGCAAATGAAGGGAGGTGTACGGCCATCTTGTCGTTAGCTCAACTGTACTGCGGGTTAGCTACCCCAAAGGATGCACATAAGGTCAACCATTGAGATTGACATGGCCCTTTGGTATGCCCTAGGTGACTGGATCAGCTTCGTGCACAATGTTCATGGTTTAATTACCACATGTCCAGCATCAGCTTCGTGCACAATGTTCGGGGCATGACCAACTGGTTGAATGAATGGGAGAGATGACTTGTCCTAGGTGACTGGATCAGCTTCGTGCATAATGTTCGTGGTTTAATTACCACAGGTCCAGCATCAGCTTCATGCATAATGTTCGGGGTATTGTTCATCAATCCATATGAATGTAAAAGAATGACGTAACGTACGAAAGAAAGAAAGTAAGTAAACAAGTATGAAAGTAAAAGAATGATAATAAGTACTTTACGAAAGAATGAGAACGAAAGTAAGAGAATGTTAACGAAAAGCATGAAATGAAAGCATGCTATGACTATGATGATGGAAAATGAATGATAATGAAAGTTAATATTAATATTCTCTATCTGTACGTATAATGCATGATCATGTATGAAAGAAAAGAAAGGTTTTAACAAAAGTATGAATTTTATTTATAAACTAGAATTCACTCAGCAACGCTGACTTTTATGTATTTTCCAGTTGACAGGTAAAAGTTGTTGAGGATGGCATGGGGCAGCTACTTGGCATTTTTTGGGGATGACATCCATTAGAATTACAATGACATTTTTGTGATGTAATGTAATTATAATATTTTATAACTGTTAACCGTATTGTATTACTTTGCAAAAGTTGTCATTAATATATATGAAATGGTTTTAATTAATTTCTGCTGCGATGTTTTAAACAATTGTATGTTTTATGTGCGATTAATGATCAACTGTGAGGTGCCCGGGAACGGGGCCTTACAAGTTCCCTCATCAAGAACACTTTGTTAGCTGCAGATGGCTTTTCATACATATTTGACAGAGCCAACGTCATACCACTTGCAGTGGTTTCTTTCATGTTGTTAAAAGCCATGCTCTTCGTCAAAGATAACATAATAGCCGCTCTAGCTTTCTTGTCCTTGGAATTCCAAACTGCTTCTTCAGCTTTCTCATACTCTCCGGTTTCTTTTCCAGTACCATATCCAAATCCTTTTGACAAAGTAAAGTCTCTATTTGCATTTTCCACCAACCAAAATCAGTGCCATTGAATTTTTCGATCACAGCCTTCCGTCTTCAGCCATAATAGCAAACCAGAGACAAAATAGAACAAACAAAATAGACACGCTGAACAGTTGATAACTAGTCAAGAAAGGATAGACAAACCAGATCCGGTACTTCCAACCAAAAAACCCTAGAACCGAAACACCCGACCCGCGCTTCACCTGCAAAACCCGATTGAAACCAACAACTCAAGAGATCCCAGCCGGAACTCTAATCGTAAAATCAGTCAAAAAAAACAACCCCAAAATAGCCACAAAACAGCCCTGCCTTCTCCCTTTTTGCGCAACCTAGGGTTTGAAAAATTTCCTAATTTCCTGCGATCAAACTGAAGGAATTGATCTGCCCAAGATACATATTAAATTGATGTGGCTAGTGTGATATGATCCAAGTCGGGTCATACCCAATAACAAGCTTGTCAACACCAATAGATAATTTATTTGTAGATAAGATCATACAAATAAATAATGACACCAATTTAGAAAAAATGGATTTTCTAAATTATTACTTTTGCAAATGAACATTATTATGTGAATAATTGTTCATAAGATATTATTGTTTTTCATTATTTAGTGTCACTAAATGATAACAAATATAAAGGGTGTTCAATTTATAAAGTTTATAAATTAGTTGTACACTTTATAAACTTGGAATTAAATATGTTAGTTATGGTTTTAAACATAAATGAAGGTGGGACCTTTTTGCTTATTCAAATCGGCCGCCCATATGGTATGGGTGAGCCATTCCCTTTGCCTTGTAAATAGAAGAGAATAAGCATGCCATCTCTCCACCCAACACATTCAACACTCATTTCTTACATGCAAATTACTTTTCTTCTCTCAAAAACTCTCTCTTACGGTTTTTAGAAGAAGAAGAATAGAAGATTTCCAGCTTTCAAAAATCATTTGGCTTGCTGAAAATTTCAGCTTTCAAAATCGTTTTGCTTGCTGAAAATTGGTGTTGAAGATTCCTAGCAATCAAGGTGTTTGAAGAAGCTTCGGGTATAGCCTCTTGAGAACTTCTCCATTGAAGTTTCAGCCACAAACATCATCATCCTCACTTCTTATTTTCAGATTAAGGAAGCTACAAAGGTTGTAGAATCTTGTCTATCTTATGTTTTATTATTGTATGCATTGTATAAAGATCCATGGGTTGGGGTTGTTTGTTAAAAATGGTTTAACAATTAATTTGATAACATGTTTTAAAACATATATTCCGCTGCGTTTTTCATATAAACAAGTTGTATGAAGCTTTGATAAACATGTTAAAACCCCATCAATGGCATCAAGAGCCACTTATACATATGCATACATGTATTACACTTTGTATTTCATTTGGACAGCACCAAAACCGTGGGTTTAAGGGGCTGTTTTGGTGCCCCCTTTTGATGTTTTAAAGATGCTATATTATGCATATTAGGATCTTTAAAACTCTAGTTTATAAGATAATTGTTTGCATGGACTAAACCCATTAGTTCTTGGTTTATGTTGGCCAAAAACATGGGTTTTAAGGGGCTGCCAAAAATCGACTTCTTATGTATGTTTGGATATATTGTTATTGATTATGCATAACAAAGCCTTGACCTTTTGAATTGAATGATTGGTTATCATGTTATATTCATTTGGGCATGTAATAATTTAATTTTTGTTTCAAGTCTAGTCTTGTAATTTGTTTATTCATATGGTTTGTAATAAATAGATTAGGAGTTTATCTTTACTAGAAAAATGTATTAGGATACATATCTTGTAAGGAAGCTCAAGATCAAGACTTGAAGAAAAGATGGACAAAGAGGATTCTTGAAGATATGGTTTCAAGTGGGAGTCCCCTTTGGTCAACCATGTGTCATGATTCATAACCCTTAGGACATGACCATTTGACACACTTGTTTTGGCTAAACAAGTGTGATCAACTTAGTATGCTTTGTTATGCATATATGACTTGTTTTGTTTATGTTTGGTTGAATGCATATGATGATGTTTGTTTTGAATATTTGGATGTGATTAACAAACCTCAACTAAAACAAACAATAAACAAGTAACTGGTTCTCAAATCATTAAGCATAAATAGAATGGTTCTATAAAAGGAATTAATGGTTTACAAAATAAAATGGGTTTTATTTAAAAGAACCAATAGGGTACCATATGGTTGAATGCATACAATCATATGGTACATAGACTTTTCTAAACAAGAATTGTGAAATTGTAAATCCCTTTTGAAACAAGTTAAACACCATCCTTTTACACAACACTTAGGTTACTTGCAAACTCTTAGTGGGATAAAGGTCACCTAACCACTTTGAGGGAACTTGTAACTTGAGGTGAGAATACCATGTTTGTGGGATAAAGGTCACCTAACCACTTATGTAGTAAACTCACACGTGTGTGTAAGTAGGACAACTTGATTTGTAAAATATTGAATGGATCACCTAAAATATGTTTTACAAAAGGTGTTGATGGGATAAACATGCCGTTATAAACATGAGATGTTCAAACGATCCCATACCACTAGAAGTTACAATAGGTTGTAATTGTCATTTATGACTACCTTGTTTATTTAAATAATGGGATAAAGGTCACCTAACCAATATTTAAATATAACGTTGGATTCTAAAATTTTATTTATTAATGGTCTATGAGACATAAAGGGTATTGATAAATGAAATATAATTATATCAACGATTACTAATAGAACTTTGTAAAATCTTGCAGATGGCCGACAACAACAACGCTAATAATGATGTACCAAACCAAAACAACCAATCCCTAAGGGCGATCCTTCAAAGGGATCGTCTAACACCTAACAATTTCATGGATTGGTACCGCAACTTGAGAATTGTTCTCAAACAAGAAAAGCGGGCCTACATCCTTGATGACCCCATCCCAGATGAACCTGACGAGGAAGATGTGGAAGCGTACAATGATTGGGTTAGATATATGGAAGACTCCGTCCAAGTCTCTTGCCTAATGTTAGCAAGTATGACACCCGAACTCCAAAAGGAGTATGAGCTCCATGGAGCTTATGACATGATCACTCAATTGCGGGAAACGTTCCAGCAACAAGCTAGAGTGGAGCGCTATGAGACGGTTCAAGCGCTTAATGCATGTCGGATGGAGGAATCCCAATCAGTTTCATCTTATGTTCTTAAGATGAAAAGCCACATCGACCGCCTTCAAAGGCTGAACTGTCCCGTCTCAAAAGAGTTGGCCACGGATTTGATCTTAATGGCCTTACTAAAAGGTTTGAGGCATTCGTCATGAACTACAACATGAACGGATGGGACAAGAGCATTAATGAACTTCATTCTATGCTCAAATCAGCTGAGGCGGGAATGGGTAAAAAGGTTTTACCCGTTCTCACCATAAATGAAGGTGGGAAAAAGAGAAAGTCTCTACCCCCTCCTAAGGCAACTGGTGCCAAAGGAAAGGGGCATGTTGGGGAAAGGGAAAGATGGCTGTTAGGGCGCAACCTCCGAAGCCCAAGGAGAAGAAGCATAAGGTTGCTGTGAACGACCCATGCTTCAAATGTGGTGAGATAGGGCATTGGATGAGAAATTGTCCAGTCTATCTCAAAGAGTTGAAAGAAAAGAGGGATGCGGGGCAAACCTCAGGTATAATTTACATGATACATGTTGAGCTGAATGTTATTTCTTCTAACACATGGGTATTAGATACCGGATGTGAAACTCACATTTGTAATTTGTTGCAGGGGTTCAGAAGAAATGAGCATTATGCAAAAGGGGAAATAAGTCTCTTCATGGGCAATGGTGCAAAGGTTCACGTGGAAGCCCAAGGAGACTACATTTTGAAGCTTCCAAATGGTTTGGAAGTTATTTTATGTAATGTATTATATGCTCCTAGTTTGACTAGGAACATAATTTCAGTTTCCCGTTTAAGACAATATGATTATGATTTCAAGTTTGTTGACAATGATATTCATGTTTCTTTAAATCATGTATTTTATTTTAAAGCTATACCTTGTAATGGCATTTATGAATTGGTTCATGAAAACGCAACATATGATAGCTCAATATACCAAGCAACCACCAAAAGACTCAAATTGGATTTGAGTGATACCTACCTTTGGCATTGTCGTCTTGGTCATATAAACAAGAAACGCATACAAACACTTCAAAAGAATGGTCTTTTAAAAACAAATGAATGTGATTCATTGATGTATGTGAATCTTGTTTACAAGGAAAAATGACTAAGGCACCCTTTAGTGGAACTAACGAAAGGGCGAAAGATTTATTAGGTATCATACATTCGGATGTATGTGGTCCTTTTAAGCCAATAACTAGGAATGGTGAAAGATACTTCATTACCTTCACCGACGATTATAGTCGCTATGGGTATGTGTACTTGTTAAGGCACAAAGATGAAGCTTTTAAATGTTCAAAATCTTCAAGAATGAAGTAGAAAATCAACTCAACAAATCAATTAAAGTTCTCCGTACCGATAGAGGCGGTGAATACCTAAGTGATGTTTTTCAAGATCATCTTAGGAGTTGTGGGATTGTCTCACAACTCACTCCACCTGGAACACCACAACATAATGGTGTGTCTGAGAGGAGGAATCGAACCCTATTGGATATGGTTCGATCTATGATGGCTAGAAGCACATTGCCTCTATCGTTTTGGGGTTTCGCTTTGCTCTCCGCGGCCCGTATTTTGAATATGGCCCCAACCAAAAAGGTGGAAAAGACACCTTTTGAGATATGGCATGGAAGAGTTCCATCCCTATCATACTTAAGGGTCTGGGGTTGTGAGGCTTATGTTAAGACTCCCACCCCAAACAAATTAGATGTCCGATCCACCAAGTGTATCTTTGTTGGATATCCTAGAGATTCTATGGGATATTATTTCTATGATCCACTGGAACAAAAGGTGTTTGTTGCCAGAAAGGGCGAGTTCTTAGAGACAAAGTTTCTTATGGAAGGAACTAGCAGTAGAACAGTGGATCTTGAGGAGGATCAAGATTCACAGCCCGATGCACGTTTGGTTGAAACTAGCACTCATTATGAGGATGTTGAGAATGATCAAGCGGTTGATCAATACACACAAAACGTTCGCAGAAGTGGTAGAACTAGTAATCCACCTGAAAGATACGGATTTTTCATGGATGGATGCTACGTGGTAGATTCAGATGAACCAACCACATATCATGATGCAGTGTCCAATTTGGATTGTGACAAATGGCTTGAAGCCATGAACGTTGAGATGCAATCCATGTATGACAATCAAGTTTGGGAACTTGTCGTACCACCTCTTAATTCCAAAGTAGTTAGAAGTAAGTGGGTTTTCAAGAAGAAAACCGATATGCATGGAAACTTGGATACTTACAAAGCTAGACTTGTAGCAAAGGGTTTCACTCAAACTCAAGGGGTTGATTATGATGAAACCTTCTCACCTGTTGCAATGCTAAAGTCTATAAGGATACTGTTTGCCATAGCTGCTCATTATGACTATGAGATTTGGCAAATGGATGTCAAAACCGCTTTCCTAAATGGATATCTTGAGGAAGATGTCTATATGGTTCAGCCTGAAGGTTTTGTCGATCCAAAACATCCTGATAAAGTATGCAAGTTAAAGAAATCAATCTATGGATTGAAGCAAGCATCAAGAAGCTGGAATCACCGTTTTGATGAGGAGATAAAGAAATTTGGCTTCATCAAAAACGCTGATGAGGCTTGTGTGTATAAGAAGGCTAGTGGGAGCATAATAACCTTCCTAGTATTGTATGTTGATGACATACTACTATTTGGAAATGACATCCCAACCTTGGAAGGTGTAAAAACCTGGCTTGGAAGCTGTTTTTCCATCAAGGATCTTGGTGAAGCTGCCTATATTCTGGGAATAAAGATCTATAGGGATAGATCAAGGCGGCTGATTGGTTTGAATCAAAGTGCATACATTGACAAAATCTTGAAAAGGTTCAAGATGGAAAACTCTAAGAAAGGTAGTGTACCTATTCAAAGAGGGACAATATTGAGTACGACTCAATGTCCAAGCTCAAAGGAGGAGCAAAATAGAATGAAGGCAATCCCATATGCATCTGCTATAGGATCCATCATGTATGCAATGATATGCACTAGACCAGACGTGTCATGCGCTTTAAGCATGACAAGTAGATACCAGCAAAATCCTGGTGATAGTCATTGGATGGCTGTCAAGAACATTCTGAAGTACCTAAGGAGGACCAAGGATATGTTCTTGATCTACGGGTCTGGTGAAGAGGAACTCGTAGTAAAAGGTTACACAGACGCGAGTTTCCAAACCGATCGAGATGATTCACGATCTCAATCAGGGTACATCTTTATTCTAAATGGCGGAGCTGTTTCTTGGAAAAGCTCAAAGCAAGAAGTCGTAGCGTTGTCCACTACAGAGTCTGAATACGTCTCCGCTTCAATGGCAGCACAGGAAGCTGCATGGCTGAAGAAATTCATAGCCGATCTAGGGGTAGTCCCTTCCATTCAGGATCCCCTAGAGATCTTTTGTGACAACGAGGGTGCGATTGCTCAAATCAAGGAACCTCGTGCTCATCAAAAGACTCGGCACATTGAACGGAGATTCAACTACATAAGGATGAAGTTGAAAAAGGAAAGATATGTATTCGCAAAGTCCACACTGATAAAAACATTGCGGATCCACTCACAAAGCTCCTTGAAAGGGCAAAGCATGAAGGCCATGCTTGTGCCATGGGACTTAGATATTCAAGTGACTGGGTTTGATGTTGTACTTTGTATTTAGATATTAGAACTTATGTTATTTGACTTAATTATATGGTTATAACTTTCATTTGTTCTTCTATTTTAGCATGTTTAAATCCGTGAATAAATAAGTTATTCTAAACGTCCGTAGTCGATCATACTTGTGGGAACAATTATGAATGTAAGACTATAATGAAATTGGATTGGTTGATATTCATAAGGTATGAATATACAGCAAGAGGTTGCTACCAAGGTTCATTGATATCTATGGGATATAGATATTGGACTGACCCGCTCTCAATTATTTCTGCATGGAATCTTTGTGATTAGTCATAAGAGATATTGAGTAAAGGCGAATATCATTGTATCCTCAGACCTGAGATACATATTGGGTCTTGATATTCACCAAGTATTGTACCTTGACTTAGTACTTTGCTGTTCTGAAAAATTGGCAGTACATAAGGCTGAGTTCAGGTATGATATGAGGTGATTGTGAGAGACGTATGTAGTCAAGATGGAATTTGTTCCTCTTATTCGTTGAGAGTTAGATGTCTAAGGCCTATTAAAGTTAAATCATTGGAGAATGACAATTCTGTGTCTCTTGGATTTAACATGACATCTGAACAAAAGGATAGATGATTGATTCACCTAAATCATATTCAAGTAAGGTACTTGGAAGGGATGATGTTATTGAATGGCACTTAGTCATATACATTAGGGGTAGCAAACCGTTGCTAGGCGTTATTTGCTGCTTACATCAATCTTTTATGAATCTTGTGCAAGTGGGAGATTGAAGGAATTGATCTGCCCAAGATACATATTAAATTGATGTGGCTAGTGTGATATGATCCAAGTCGGGTCATACCCAATAACAAGCTTGTCAAACACCAATAGATAATTTATTTGTAGATAAGATCATACAAATAAATAATGACACCAATTTAGAAAAAATGGATTTTCTAAATTATTACTTTTGCAAATGAACATTATTATGTGAATAATTGTTCATAAGATATTATTTGTTTTTCATTATTTAGTGTCACTAAATGATAACAAATATAAAGGGTGTTCAATTTATAAAGTTTATAAATTAGTTGTACACTTTATAAACTTGGAATTAAATGTGTTAGTTATGGTTTTAAACATAAATGAAGGTGGGACCTTTTGCTTATTCAAATCGGCCGCCCATATGGTATGGGTGAGCCATTCCCTTTGCCTTGTAAATAAAAGAGAATAAGCATGCCATCTCTCCACCCAACACATTCAACACTCATTTCTTACATGCAAATTACTTTTCTTCTCTCAAAAACTCTCTCTTACGGTTTTTAGAAGAAGAAGAATAGAAGATTTCCAGCTTTCAAAAATCGTTTGGCTTGCTGAAAATTTCAGCTTTCAAAATCGTTTTGCTTGCTGAAAATTGGTGTTGAAGATTCCTAGCAATCAAGGTGTTTGAAGAAGCTTCGGGTATAGCCTCTTGAGAACTTCTCCATTGAAGTTTCAGCCACAAACATCATCATCCTCACTTCTTATTTTCGGATTAAGGAAGCTACAAAGGTTGTAGAATCTTGTCTATCTTATGTTTTATTATTGTATGCATTGTATAAAGATCCATGGGTTGGGGTTGTTTGTTAAAAATGGTTTAACAATTAATTTGATAACATGTTTTAAAACATATATTCCGCTGCGTTTTTCATATAAACAAGTTGTATGAAGCTTTGATAAACATGTTAAAACCCCATCACAAACAGCCACTAAAGTGGTTGTGATCAACCCACCAGCAGCAAAAAGAACTCAGAAACAACAGCAGCAAAAACAGAACCGAACAACAGCTGGAAAAACGGAAAAAATTCTGGCAGCACTGTTCACGGGGGAAAACACTGTTCACGCCCGGAAAACACTGCTCACGGTCGGGATACACTATTCACAATCGGAAAACACTATTCACAGCCGCAAAACACTATTCATGGCGGTGCGGTACTGTGACGGTGGCGGCAGAACCCTAGGTCACAGTGGCGGCAGAAACCCTAGATAGTAGCGGCGACGACGATAATCTTCACGAGGTTGATGCTCTGATACCAGTTGTTTGGTATCTTTATGCAGCGGAAATAAACACACTATTATACGCACGCACATGAAAGCAATAAGAACACGGGAATTTATAGTGTTTCGGTCAAGATGACCAACGTCCACTCTCTGCAACTAGGTATTTTATTAAGATTAAGGGGTAAGATTACAATACAATAACATGCTCTACATATAAGAATAATAGAGGTTTTAAGAAGATTCAATGGGTCATGCCCATAACTTAATCCGAAAGCACAAAAGTCTTCACACCTCAACACTTAATACTTTGTTTGTTTAGTAGTTTTGAATTATGTCAATGTCAACAAATTTACTATCTTAAACATGACTCATTAGTTTTCAATAACTTATTTAAATAAGAGTATTTCAGACTCAAAGTAGAAAAGAAGCGAGCCCTTGATCCATAAAATATTGTTGACAAACACCAACGTTCAAATTCGAATTCAAAAAAACCCACATGCTAAAAGGGACAGAAACAGAGAGCTCAATCTTCAAAATCTTAAAAATACAAAGACACTTGTGAAACCCAATGCCATTCACATTTACAGTTTCACCCCCTCATCTTTCAAAGTACTACAAAACCCTCTCTTCAGTATGATAAAACAGACAAGAGCCCTGTGGGTCCCACCCCTTGTCCGCTCCTAACGAATACTTGGGTCTGATCCAACGGCCACGATCAATCCTTATTTCAAATCACCTTGGTTCCCCCCCTTTCAAAAGTACCATTAAATAACCCCCTTTCTCTCTCACTGCTTTTTGAATTCGTTAAACCCTACCCTCCTCTGACAATATCAAACGGATACTTTCATTCAAAATCGAATGAATTCATCTGGGCTTTTTACAGAATTCGTTTTCGTTTCTTGTGCTGTTTAAAACCCACCAACGCCGTTTCATTTCTAGGGTTCTTTTGTTCTTCTTGTTCTTGTTGTAATCGGGAGAGATTGAGTGATGTCCACGGTGAACCACAGTCGGAAATCAACAACGTCTTCTCTTGTGAAACGTCAGGCGTCGGAGAATGTCGCCGGAAAATCAACGGCGTTGCCGCCTCATATGGCGAAGAAACGCCCTGCTCTTGCTAACGTTACCAATCAGAGGCCTGCGTCTCATAACGTCCCTCGAAACGCTTCTAATTTGGTATCCCTAAATTCTTTCTTTATTAATGTTTCATTGTGGGTTTTGATTAATTTCATAGGCGCGTTTTCTTGAATGAGTTTTCGATCACTGTTTCTTGATAAACAATCTACCTTTTGTTGTTTTGATTTCTAATGGATTGAAATTTAAAATTGGCTTAGTTTTTTTGGGTCTAATCTTGATATCTTTCTAAAATCTGATATGCGTATGGTGAAGTTTGAATTGGGTTTGCGTATTTGTGTTACTGAATCGGCTGTATTCTGTTCAGATGGTACCCTGTGTTTCGAAGATCAATGACCCAAAGAAAGGATCTTCAACTGCTAATAACTATGGAGTTTCGGCATCCACGGTCCACTTGAATCCCACTGGTTTGAGTAAGAGCAGACCCATATCAACAAAAGATGCAACTGTTTCCAAGATCAATATCGTTCCTCCTGTTCAAACCAAAATGGAAGTGTCTCCATCCAAATCAGATGGATTATCTGTCTCCATGGATGAGACAATGTCCACATGTGATTCTTTAAACAGCCCTGATGTTGAATACATTGACAGCAATGATATCGCAGCAATCGAGTCGATTGAGAGGAAAACAAGCAGCAAACTCAACATTTCAGATCATGTACAACCAGCAGGTTTTGATTTTGAATTTGATTTGATTTGATTTGTTTCACTCTGGTGGTGGTATGGAAGTAATAATTTTCAAAATTTGATGTTCATAGGAAATGTATGCAAGCGAGAGATACTTGTGGAGATGGGATCAAATGAGAAGATTGTTGATCTTGATGTTGATTTCCTGGATCCACAGTTGTGTGCAACGATGGCTTGTGACATATATCAGCATCTTAGAGCATCAGAGGTAAAGAAAAGACCTTCAATTGACTTCATGGAGAAGGTACAGAAAGACATTAATGCCAGTATGCGTGCGATCCTAATCGACTGGCTTGTGGAGGTTGCTGAAGAGTATAGGCTTGTGCCTGATACATTGTATTTGACCATCAACTACATAGACCGATATCTTTCGGGCAATTTGATGGATAGGCAACGACTCCAGCTGCTTGGTGTTGCTTGCATGATGATAGCTTCGTAAGACATTTTTCAAATTTCACATGTTATTTGAATTATTTGTGTATTTTATTTCAAAATCTGATTCAATTGTGAATGAATTTCAGAAAATATGAGGAGATTTGTGCGCCCCAGGTGGAAGAATTCTGCTACATAACCGATAATACATACTTCAAAGACGAGGTATGTGTTTTCATCATAATTAACTTAAGTTCTTATTAGAAGGTTCATTTGACTAAAGAGGTTTGGCTTGTGCAGGTATTGCAAATGGAATCTTCAGTTCTGAACTTCTTGAAGTTTGAGTTGACAGCCCCTACTGTTAGATGTTTCTTAAGAAGATTTGTTCGTGCTGCTCATGGTGTAAATGAGGTACTTAACTGAACTTTAACACTTGCTGTCATGATTATATATCATGTGTGATATTATATTTCTAATGTATCAAATGAGCAAGTAAAACTTGGGCTATGATGAAACGGGTCGAAAGTCACTCATGTTTGAGATGCATAGAACCTTTTAAACAATTATTTTTTTAGAAAAATTGATTATTTTAGAAATTTAAAAGGACAAAAGTGCTTCTAGGAATCACACAAAGAGGACCGACCTGTTTGACCCGAACATGTTTTGACCCGCATAAAAGCTGTTATATGTTCTTATAATGTATCAAATGTGTGAATTGAAATATGGGATAGCAAAAACGGGTTAAAAGTCGAGCGTGTTTAAAATGCAGAAACGGTTTTTGTTTATATATGATGCGTTATATTTTATTTCTAATGGATCAAACGAGTCAAAAGTCACATATGTTTCAAAAATACAGAAAAGTTATCAATAATTATATTAATTAAAATTTGAGTGCTTTAAGAAATTCAAAATTTACCAAACTGACCTGCACAAAGGGGACCCATATGACCGAACAAGTTTTGACCCGTTACTAAACCTCTCCATTTTGTGTCAGCATCTGATATCCTGAATTTGATGGATTTGTAAACAGGCTCCTTCAATGCATTTAGAGTGTATGGCAAGCTACATATCTGAGTTATCTCTTGTGGAGTATAATATGTTGCGTTATGCCCCTTCTCTCGTTGCTGCATCCGCCATTTTCGTAGCAAGATTTATACTTTCTCCATCTCAGAATCCTTGGGTATGTTCCATTCAAGTTCAGAATGATCATCTGCTGTTTTCTTTACCTTTGATTGAAATTTGAACAAATTCATTAATAATTCTGCAGAATTCAACATTGAAGCATTATACTCAGTATCAGCCATCAGAATTATACGAATGTGCCAAGGCCCTGCATACACTAGTTTGCGAGTGCCCGAATTCTAGTTTGCCAGCAATTAGGGAGAAATACAGTCAACATAAGGTAAGTAAATTGTGAGTAAATTTTACAAATTTAGCTTTCTGGGTACATGGATGAAAGTTAATTTGGTAATTTTATGTGAAACAGTACAAATTTGTAGCAAAGAAGTATTGTCCTCCATCCATACCAATGGAGTATTTTCAGAACAGCTAGTTGAGAGGCAGCAATGGAGTAATTTGAGAACAGCTAGTTGACAGATATGACAAACAGCAATTTTATATTCAACGTTTAGTTGGAGGTTGCTTCATTTCTTGTGATTAGTGTTCTTGTGATGATGATATTAGAATCTTGAAGGGAATAGATGCTATTTTCTTTTCTTTCTTCTATTCTAATTCAATGTGTAAATGCATATTTCCATTGTGGGGTGGTTCTTGGTATGAACTGAACATAAACAATTGAAAATAACCCATTCAATTCTAAGAATAGGAATAGCTACTTAGTTTGTCCAGTTTAATGGAACACTCCTTATAACAAAGATGAGCCCGCTAAAGCTGGATCTACATGCGAAGTTCAAGTTGGATGCTTCCTATGATACACTACATTTTTATGTTGTAAACTGAATGTTCTTTACAAAAAGATGACCACGTCCTTCCAGGGGCGACACATAGTCCATTTTGTTTGCTTCTTATGATACACAAAGCTTTTAGTTTATAAACCAAACACTCCTTGTGGAAAGATGAGGTGGTGTCCAAATATGATAAAAGATAACATCGTCTAGGTGGCGTGCAAAACACGTTAAAACTGTAGGTTGAGCACTCTTTATAAAACAAGAGATGGTTAGTAAGTGTTGGAGTCAGACATTCTAAATTATACACTAAATTTCCCTTATTATATGTATATTTCGCGTGTGTTGCAGATGATACATATACGAGAACAAGATACATTGGTAAAACAACCTAACTATGCAGCATGGCAAATACGTCCCACACCAAAGGTTACCTTGAACAAATGTCATATCTAGCAGTTGAGGTACTATTACAAATTCTTAAGGCACACGAGTTTTATATGTTAGGATCGGACAGTATCACACACACGAACACAATCAACACAACCACAAAAACACACGAAGATTTATAGTGGTTCGGTCCGGCTCTGACCTACGTCCACTCTCGGTAACTAGGAGGTTTTTATTCAGTGATGTTCAGATGTACATGGATGATTTACAAATACAGTTTTGATCTCTATTTATAGAGACTGAGATGATATTAGATAATGAAAACAAAGTGCCTGGAAACATGGATGTCTAAAGCCACAAAAACTGGATGGTTCTTCCTTTTCCTTTTTGACCAACTTTGTTTGCCACTACTGAATCAGTGGCTTCACCACTCAACAATCTCCCACTTGAAGCCACGGAACAATCTTCATCTGTGCTTCAACTATGCATCTGTATTTCTGTAAAACTTTTCATCTTTCGATCCTTCCTAGTTACCCGGCCTTCTCTTCAATTATCCTGAAGGCCAGTTGAAGCTATGCAAAGCTTCAACTTCTCTAAGGTGACAACCTTAGTCAACATATCAGATGGATTTTCACTTCCTTTGATCTTCTTCAACTTTAGAGTGCCTTCACTAACTTGCTCTCTGATGAAGTGATATCTCAGCTGTATGTGTTTCGTCTTCGAATGGAAGACAGGATTCTTTGCAAGATGAATTGCACTTTGATTGTCACAGAATAATGCACAATCATCTTGTTCTTTGCCAAGTTCGTTGAGAAAATTCTTCAACCATATAAGCTCTTTGCTTGCTTCAGCAACTGCCATATACTCTGCTTCTGTGGTTGAAAGGGCAACACTTTTCTGTAGTTTGGACATCCAACTTACCGCAGTGCCTCCCACTGTAAAGACATACCCGGTGGTGCTTTTGTATGACTCTTTGCAACCACCAAGATCTGCATCTGCAAAACCCTTCAGAATAACATCTTTTCCTTTAAATTGCAATGCCACTTTTGAAGTACCCTTCAAATACCTTAGCAGCCATTTAACTGCTTCCCAATGTTCTTTCCCCGGATTGGACATAAACCGACTAACAACTCCCACTGCATGAGCTATATCTGGTCTCGTGCATACCATTGCATACATGAGGCTACCAACTGCTGATGCATAAGGAACTTTAGCCATTTCTTCTTTGCCTTCATCTGATTTGGGTGACTGATCTTTAGAAAGCTTAAAGTGACTTCCCAAAGGTGTGCTTCTGATCTTGGCATCTTCAAGGCTGAATTTCTCTAACACTTTCTTAATGTACTTTTCTTGAGAGAGTGTTAAAGAACCATCTTTGTTTCTGAGAATACTCATCCCGAGTATTTGGTTTGCAGTTCCCAAGTCTTTCATCTCAAATTCTTCAGACATTTGCTTCTTTAATTTCTTGATTTCTGCCATGTCTGAACCTGCAATCAACATATCATCTACATAGAGTAGTAGAATGATATAAGAACCCTTGAACTTCTTAATGTAACAACAAGAATCATTGTCACATCTCTTGTAACCAACTCTTCTCATGAAGTTATCAAACTTCAAATACCATTGTCTTGGCGCTTGTTTTAGACCATACAAGCTCTTCTTCAATTTACACACCAGGTTTCCTTTGCCTTTAACCTGAAAACCCTCTGGTTGTGTCATGTTGATGTCTTCTTCTAGGTCACCATGTAGAAAAGCTGTCTTGACATCTAACTGCTCTAGATGCAAGCCTTCTGCTGCTACAATGCTGAGAACAAGTCTGATTGTAGTCGTCTTCACCACTGGAGAGAAAATTTCGTTGAAATCAATTCCCTCTTTCTGTTGAAACCCCTTGACTACCAATCTTGCTTTGTACCGTTTGGTACCATCATGTTCGTCCTTGACCCTGAAGACCCATTTGTTTTGAAGAGCTTTCTTCCCAGCTGGAAGCTTTGTTAAGTGCCAGGTCTTGTTCTTCTCAAGCGACTTCATTTCATCTTTCATTGCTAGCTCCCACAGCAATGAATCTTTCATCCCCATGGCTTCTGAATAACACTGGGGCTCACCATTTTCTGTCAGAAGTATGTAATTGACAGATGGTGAATATCTGTTTGGTGGTCTGATGACTCTGGAGGATCTTCTTGGTTGAAATTGAGGTGTTACTGGGGATTCTGGAGTTTAAGGAGCAACTTCTTCTTCTTCCTCCTCAGAATCATTACTAGAATCATCCCTTGAGCTCTCACTGTCGCTTGACTCATTCCCATTTTCTGGAATGTTGACTGAAGCTTCTTTTCTTTTTCCACCACTTTCAAACTCAATACTTTCTTTCTGAACTTCTTGTCTCTTGGTGTTTCTGTCTTTGTATAATTCGTTTTCATTGAAGACGACATTCTTGCTTCTGATTACTTTCCTGCCTTCATTATCCCAAAGCCTGTAACCCATTTCTCCAGACCCATAACCAATGAATGTGCACTTCTTGGACTTTGAGTCTAGCTTGTCCCTGTCATCTAACAAATCGTAAGCACTACAACCAAAGACACGTAAGTGTTCGAGACTTACCTCCTTTCCTTGCCACATTTCTTCTGGCAATTTAAAATCCAAGGGAGCAGATGGTGAACGGTTAATCAAATAGGCTGCAGTGTTAACTGCATCTGCCCAGAATGTTTGGGCATCCCGGCATTCAACCTCATGCTTCTAGCCCTCTCATTCAGTGTTCTGTTCATTCTCTCAGCTACACCATTTTGCTGAGGAGTTCCTGGAACCGTTCTGATCATCTTGATCCCTTTCTTAGCACAATAGCTGATAAACTGTTTGCTAATGTATTCACCACCATTGTCCGACTTCAAGCACTTTACCTTCAGATTAGTTTCATTTTCAACAGCAGATTTCCATATCTTAAAAGCATCAAATACACCAGATTTATGTTTAAGAAAATAGACCCATACCTTGCGTGTTGAATCGTCGATGAAGGTAACATAGTAGCTTGAGCCTCCTAGAGATGAAACTGTTGTTGGTCCATATACATCCGTGTGAACAAGCTCTAATTTTTGAGCTTTTGGTGTTCTCCCTGTTTTCTCAAAAGAAACCCTTTTTGTTTGCCAAGAACACAAGGTTCACAAAATTCGGTTTCCACTTTCTTCAAGTCTGGAAACTTCCCTTTCTGAGCCAAAATCTTCAATCCCTTTTCGCCCATGTGTCCGAGTCGATTGTGCCATAAAGTTGATGGACTCGGATCTGAGGTCGTTGCATGAACCTCTTCGGCTGAAACATCTGCCATGTATAAAGTGCCTTTCTTCTTTCCTTTGGCAATCACCATATTGCCTTTGATCACTTTCCATATTCCACCCCCAAAATGAACATTAAACCCTTCATCGTCCAATTTTCCAACTGAAATCAATTTTCTCCTCAAATTAGGAATAACCCTGACATTTTTTAATGTCCATATAGTTCCTAATGAGGTCTTCAAGTCTACATCTCCAATACCTGTGATATCAAGCATTTGATCATCGGCTAAACGAACTTTACCAAAGTTACCTGTTCGCAGATTCTTTGCCATATCTGGGCATGAGATAGCGTGAAAAGAAGCACCCGAATCCATAATCCAGGATTCCACATCATTCTCAACACAACATATGAGAGTGTCATCGGATTCTTCAGATGCAACATGATTGACTTCTTTCTTGGATGTTGATGGTTTTGGACATTGGCTTCTAAAATGACCCTTTTCTTTGCAATTCCAACATTCCATGTCTTTTCGGTTCTTAGACTGCCCCTTCTTCTAGATTTTGACCTGCCTCGATTATGACCTCTTTCGTTTCTTCTTCCTCTACTTTCTGTGTGTAATAAAGAACTAGAATTAGAAGTCTCACCATTGCTTCTCCGTCTGATATCTTCATTTATGATCAAGTCATGAATACTCTCAAAAGTGAGTTTGGTAGTGCCGGATGCACTACTAACAGCTGTGACTGTGCCTGACCAACTGTCGGGCAAGGATGATAAAAGGAGGAGCGCTTTTACTTCATCTTCAAACTTTATTTCTACTGAGGATAAACGAGAAATAATCGAGTTGAACTCGTTTATGTGAGCGGCAACCGACATGCCTTCCTTCATCTTCGTGTTGACCAATTGTTTGATGAGGAACACTTTGTTGGAAGCGGACGGCTTCTCGTACATGTTGGACAAAGCCTTAAATACTCCATAAGTAGTTGTTTCATTAACAATGTTATACGCAACACTCTTTGTTAATGAAAGCCTAACTACACCCAAGGCTTGTCGATCCAACAGCTTCCATTCATCATCGTACATGTCATCTGGTTGTTGTCCCAACATTGGTAAATGCAAACTTTTCTGATATAATAAGTCTTCAATTTGCATTTTCCAAAATCCATAATCGGTTCCATCAAACTTATCAATCTTGATTTTACCGTCCTCTGCCATTAAAAAAAATTACCAAATTACTACTGACCAAACGGGTTCGTGCTGCTAAGTAGTAATTTATGCGAGCAAAAGTAATAATCAGAAACAAAAAATAACTTATCTGTTTCAAGCTTTAATTGGCAAGGGACAAGTTATGATGGACAATGAGATCTTTGTTCAAAGTTGAGGGGTCCTTTTGGTAAAATTGAAAGAAACTCAATTTTCCATATAAAAATGAATCGCATGCTTTTCTCCACCTAATAATTCTGCTTCACTTTTTCTTTCTTCAAAAGAAAGCCTTTTTTTTTTCTCCTTTTTTCTTTCTTCTCTATCCACCTTCTTGAATCCTCAAACCTGCAACTCCGATCTATCAACCAGATCTATCAACCAGCGGGTGAAGAGGGCGCGGTGGCGGCGGTGCTAGCGGTAGCGGGTGAAGAGGGCGGCGTCTGGAGGCGGCTGACCGGCGGCGGCGGACCTGCGGCGACGGGTTGGCGGTGCTTGCGGTCGGCGGTGCTAGCGGTCGGCGGTGCTAGCGGCAGCGGTCTTCTGATCGGAACCCTAGTTCCTGATTTCACAGGTCAGTGTCTTCTCCTCTGTTCTTGTACACCTCCTTCTGGTTCGTGTGATGATCGAGAGCCACTGGCTCTGATACCAGTTGTTAGGATCGGACAGTATCACACACACGAACACAATCAACACAACCACAAAAACACACGAAGATTTATAGTGGTTCGGTCCGGCTCTGACCTACGTCCACTCTCGGTAACTAGGAGGTTTTTATTCAGTGATGTTCAGATGTACATGGATGATTTACAAATACAGTTTTGATCTCTATTTATAGAGACTGAGATGATATTAGATAATGGAAAACAAAGTGCCTGGAAACATGGATGTCTAAAGCCACAAAAACTGAATGGTTCTTCCTTTTCCTTTTTGACCAACTTTGTTTGCCACTACTGAATCAGTGGCTTCACCACTCAACATTATAAAGGATCATCCATAGTTGATAAATGAAGCCAATGATAATGAATGATAGCATAACTAGTACGATCTACATTATACTAACTGAGCCAAACAAAATTAGAAAATATTTGTGTAATTGTGATTGTATTCAAATTTTGGTATTACAAAAGGTAATTATAGATTTGCTAAATTAACAAAATTTATCCTCAAAATTTATCCTCAAATATTTATTCCTCTACAAGCTAAGGACAAGGAGCAACTTGTACTTTGGATTGTAAAAACATGAATATATGACTCGACATTGGTTTTATGAAGATGTATGCATTTGATTTCCCGTAGATATAAACTATACATGTAATTTTCTATGTTCAAATCTTTCTCTGACAACGGGAGCTTCTACTTCAACATATTTTGTTCTTATGTGAAACACATGATTAGTAGCAAGGTTGGGTACACCAAGGTTAACACACCACAGTGGGTGCAGAAGTTGTGTCTACCCGAAGTTCTTTTAGAAGAGCTTTTAGCTTGTCAATTTAGCAATGGTATCAACTTGTTCTTTGTATTCTAACTCTATGGATGATCGAGATATTGTTTTCTATTTTCATGCGCTCCAAAAACCTGGTTGGAACCTAGATAGCAAATCATACTGTGGCCCAATGATTATCTAGACATCCAACCAAGTCAGCTCTAGAGAAAGCATGAAGAGAAGAGGATCCTTGCCGATGGACACCAATGTAAGTTTGAAGATAGTATCTAGAATCGTGAGTTTATAAAAAGCCATATCAATAGTGTCTTTTAAGTATCAAAGAATGAATTTTACGGCAGAATAATGACTACTCCTTGAGGCATGCAAGTACCGACACACCTTGCTGACAAGAAAGGTAATGTCAGGTCAGAATAAAATGATATATTGAAGAGCACCAACTAGCTAATGATATTTGATTGATTGATAAAAAGAGGGATGTCTCCGAGAGATAAAGTCCAGCATGTGCTCATTGGAGAGGAGACTAGTTTATATCAGAAATGTACTCGTAGATTTATTTCTTTATGATTGAAGAATGTTATGTCGTTCTGGTATAATTTCAAATCTTTGAAAGTAGTCAAGGTTGTCGATATCCTTCAAGGAAAAGTCAGTGCTGAGTTGTTGTACAACTCTATCAACAGCCTCGATATTGTTATTAGTAACAATGATGTCGTAAACATAGATCAAAACATTAAGAAGCATTTTCCAAAACTTGTTAATAGAAAGATAAATTAGTCTTAGAAACAGGAAAACCTAATGTATGAAGGGCTTGAAAAAGACAGTCAAACCGTACAGTGAAGTCTATTTGAGGCCATATAATGACTTAGCGCCGCAAATAGACATGATCAGGATGTTGAGCATCAACAAAACCTTATGGCTGCCCTATAATCTGATCATAGTAAGATTATCATGCAAGAAAACATTTTGAACATCTAGCCGAAGGAGGGGACGTTAAGATTACCATGTAAGAAAACATTTTGAACATCTAGGTGAAGGTGGGGACAATGTTTTTTAACATCACACGATAGGACCACTCTGATCATGGAAAACTTGACTACGAGACTAGAAGGTTCATTAAAGTTAATAATGTTCGGTTATTGTCAAATCCCTTGCTACAAGTCAAGCCTTGTAACGAGTGACTGCACCATGTTGATCTTTCTTAATCATGTAAACCCACTTACAATCAATAACATTATTATTTTGAACAAGAGGGACTAGCATCACGTCTCATTTCCGACAAATATGTTGGCACCAATCAGGTTATTGGTTGGTGATGGTAAAAGTAAAAGAGGTGGGTTCAATGGGGTGATTAGAAGATATGAAAGCATGATTAGCATAAGGTATATATGGATTATATAGGTTTTGGATGTGGATAAAGATTTGGTGGATGAGAACAAGGTGGGGAATGAGGTGGTGGAGAAGGAATTTGTAATGTGGAGGATGAGGAAGAATAAGTAAAGAGTGAAAAATAAGGAGATCATGGGGTGTTTGGTTGTGAGGATGGGGTATTGCCAATTTTAACAACACTGTAATCTCGTTGTTTCACCGTCTTGTTTTGTTTACTAGTATGTGGCTAGAATAATTTATGAATAATACCAATGGAGGTGAAAACAAAAATAAAGGTCAAAATTTACCACCCTAATCGGTTTGAACATATTTAATTTTAGTATTAAATTTGTCAAACAATCATGGTGATAAACTTTATAAATGTTACATATACATTAGATTTTTGTTCTGCTACAAAATCCACATATAACAGGAGTGATGATCCATAAAATATGTAAAGTAATTATGTGCACCAAAGAAATAGGTGAAAAGCCCTAAACATCATAATTTTATTTATTAATGGGAAAATTTAACATACGTAAAGAAAATTTTGAATTCGCAAAAATGATAATTGGTACAAGAGTTAAACAATAAGTTTTAGTTAAAGAAAGTGAATAACTAGAAACCATAAAATTAAAAAAGACACTAATGTGTATGACTAAGCCATGTGTGCCAAATAATGGATGAAGTCCATTTAGCAGAGAAGGCGATCTTAGGAAGAGACTAAAATGAAAGAACATGAAATGGTAGAGACCGTGTTCACTAGGCCTATGAGTAGGATAGTGCTTGTGGACTCGTCCTTTGGAATAAACTTGTAGTAAAAGAGTATATTGTGTTGTGAATAATTGAGTACAATAAGGCCCTATATGTAGAGACTAACACAAACTACTTTTGGTAAACTGCTAGCTATAATAAAGCTAATATAAATACAATCATTAACATATTGATCAACATAAATCTTGGTCTAATATTCCCCTGCAAGCTAAGGTCGGGGAGCGACCTTTAACTTGGACCTAAGAAGTAAGAACCGTTCTGAAGATAAAGGCTTTGTAAACACATTTGCAATTTGATCATCTGTCTTGATAAACTAAACCGATAGCTTTCGTCAGGCGACTTTTTCATGATAAATTGAAAGTTGATCTCTACGTGTTTTGTACGAGCATGAAAGACTGGATATGCTGAGAGGTATGTGGCACCTAGATTGTCACACCATAAGACATGAGCTTTAGTCATGAAAACATGAAGTTCCTTTAGGAGTGCCTCAAGCCATGTCAATTTTGCAACGGTATCTGCGAAGGCTTTATATTCTGCTTCTGTAGATGACCGAGAGACACTGTGTTGTTTACGAGCATACAACGAAATAAGATTTGATCCAAGATAGATGGCGTATCCCCCGGTGGATCGATGGTCATCTAGAGACCCAGCCCGATCAGCAACGAAGAATGCTGTAAGAGACCGATTATGGGCATCTGTGTAGGCATGCATAACAGGAGCTGATTTTTGTTGAATCAACAAGCCTAAATGATAGGTTCCCTGTAGACACCTAAGAATTCTTTTAACTGCACACCAATGATTTCTGTGGGGGAGTGCATAAATTGACAGACTTTGTTGACCGCGAAGGTGATGTCTGGTCAGAAAGAGTTAAGTATTGTGGTGCTCCAACAATCTGCCAAAATTTAACTGGATCATCAAACGGAGGACTGTCACCAAGAGCCAAATTAGATTTAGTGTCCATAGGCGAGTCAATCGGTTTGGACTGAGAGAGGCCGACTTTGTGAATAATATCACGTTCGACTCCTAGAAAATAAGAGAGCCGACCCATGTCTTGGATAGAAAGTGTGGTGCTTAACCGATGAATAATATGATCAATGAGCCGAGGGTTGTTGCCGGTTAAGATGATGTGATCCACATAGACAAGCATGTATAGTAAAAAACCATTATGGAAGTAAATAAATAATGATGGATCTGTTTTAGAGCCTTGAAACCCAAGCTGCAACAAAGTATCTGAAAGTTTATTAAACCATGCCCTCGGTGTTTGTTTGAGGCCATATAAGGACTTGTGAAGCAGATAATTTGGTTTTTGTGAATTGATGAAACTAGGTGATTGTCATAAATAAACAGTTTCCTTGAGATCTCCATGTAGGAATCATTTTGTACATCGAGTGACGAAGAGGCCATTGCCTTATCACAACAAGTGATAGAACCACACGCACAGTAGTAGATTTTACTATTGGACTAAACGTCTCGTGATAATTAATTCCTAGCTGTTGGTTGAACCTTTTCACCACCAAACATGCTTTGTAACGTTTGATATTCCCACTTTCGTCACGTTTCAATATATACACCCACTTACAATCAACAACATAGGCATTAGGAACGGGTGGTACAAGAATCCATGTGCCATTTCTCATCAAGGCTTTGAATTCCTCTGTCATGGCTGCAAGCCAATGAGGACTCTTGTTGGCAATAGCAAAAGTGGAAGGTTCAGTTGAGGAAGAATCTGTTGAGGTATGAAAGGCAGAGGCATTGTAAGGGTGTGTCTTCTTAGGATTTGGGCAAAGATTTGGAGGACATGTATGTTGTTGACTTTCAGTTGTGGAGGGATTTGTAGGAGGTGGTGAAGGATTTATGGATTGAGTTTTTGGTTTGCGACTCTTGTAAAGGGGGTGGATCATGTCGGGGAGAGGGATTAGAGGTGGTTAGGGCAGTGGTGGATGCTGGGATATTATGTTGGGAAGGCAGGCTGGATGGTTGGGCAGGTGGGCTGGAGGGTTGAGCAGGCGGGTCAGAGGGTGGATTATTTAGGCTAGGTGGTGTTTGATTAGGTGGAACAGGAGATGGGTAGGAGGAGAAGTATGGATCAGGTGATGGTGTAGAAGGTGTAGATGGTGATGGTTGATAAAGAGGAAAAAGTGCCTCATTGAACCGTACGTGTCGGGCAACATAAATACGTCTGGTAGCTGGATTGAGACATTGATACCCATGATGGGTAGTGAGCGGAAATTCATTTTGTGTGGATTATATTGACGATGATGAGGGAAACATTGCACCTAAAAACACGTAGGAAAGAATGATCAGGTTTACAATTAAACAAGTGCTCAAAGGGAGAGATATTTAAAGAAGTGCGAGAAGGCATGCTGTTTATCAAGTAAGTGGCAGACTCAAAGGCAAAGTTCCAGAACCGCATTGGAACACCCGATTGAGCCAAGAGAGTGAGACCGGTCTCAACCACATGGCAGTGTCATCTCTCAATGAAACCATTTGTTCGCTTGTGTGAGGATAAGAAAGATGATGTATGATGCCAAGAGTTTAGAAGAAAGAGGATAAATTGCAAAATTCTTCCCCCAATCGGTTTGAACAGATTTCAGTTGCGTTTGTAATTGTCTTTCAGTTATGGTGTGGAATTGTTTAAAAGTGCTGAATACATTAGATTTTTATTTTATAGGAAATAACCACATGCATCGAGTGTAATGATCAACACAAAGTAAGAAGTCACGATGACCATAAAAGGAATTAACAGGGGCTGGTCCCCAAACAACACAAAACACTAAATCAAGAACATGTTTACTTTTGTAATTCGAAGCAGACATGCATTTTTGAAGATTTGCCCATAGGACATGAATTGCAAAAATAAAAACAGAATTATTGCTAACAGGAAGACTATTTTTTGAAAGTATTGACTTTAAAAGCTATGAATGAGGGTGTCCAAGTTTTTTATGCCAGGTTGTAGGAGAAGCTCGAACAGTGGAGAAGGCGACATTTGAAATGGAGTGAGGCTTTGGTAGATCAAAAGAGTAGAGCCCATCTTTACTTGGACCCATGAGGAGGATAGTTCGGGTATACTTATCGCTCACACAAAAAGAGTTAGAGTAAACTCATAGAATACGTTATTGTCTTGGCAACACTGTTGTACAGAAAGAAGATTTCGTTTGATTTGTGGAACATGTAGGATTTTGTTAATGGAAATAATTTTGGCAGGTGAATTAAATGTGGTTGAAGCGATATGAAGAATAGGTAAACTTTTTCCATTACGAATAATTAGTGTGTCCCTACTATAATATGGCTCAGATTCGTTAAATTTGTTGAGATCGGGAGACACATGACTGCTTGCACCCTTGTTCGGTAGCCATGGTTATGAGGCTTATGAGCGATGATCAACAAAGTTTGCTTGTGGAGCCTGTCTTGAGGAGCAAATGGTTGTTGGGTCTCGATTAGGGCTTTATGAGGGAGCATGTCCAATGCCACACCTGTTGCAAGAACCAAAAATTGTATATTGATTAGATGTCCAAGCAAATCTAGAGTTAGTCACTGAAGCAGTGTTGTTTTGGCGGCTAGTTTGGTTGTTGTAGCTTCCATGAACACGTCGATTATATGAACCACGATTGGATGAGCCACGGGTGGTGTAAAAGGCTTGATTGGGCTGTTGTGCAGGTTGCATAGTAAATCCTAATTACGTCATCAACTGCTGAAGGTTTTGTATTGTTTCGGGCGAAAGTTGGAGACCCATGGATGAGGTGAATCACGATGACCCGTTGTTGTGAAGGCCTGGGCAGGCACGATGGGATCAACCCTTTTGATCATATATTCATGATCAGCAAGTAGACCAGGAAGTTCTAGAAGAGTAACAGGAGGTTTTCTTGCAATCAAGGTGGGCTTCAGGGAGTTGTATTCTTCTCTAAGTCCTGTAATAACCAGGATTACAATGTCTTTTTCTTTCATGGGCTCACCAATATTTGCTAAAGCATTTGAATATTCTTTGGCCCGTGTAAGATAATCAGTAGATGTTTCTTTTGGCTTCATCTCAATCTTGAGGAATTGGGTTTTGAGGGTGTATTCTCGTGAAGAGGTATAGGGTGCATAAGCACGCTCCAAGGCAAGCCACAATTCACGAGACGTGTCCCCCTGTACATGCTTGAAGGAGACTTCAGAAATGGTGGAGAGCAGCAACATACGTATATGAGCATCATTAGAAATTCATACGGGATAGTCAGGGTTAGGGCTTGAACTTGTTACTACTGGAGCATCATTAGAGGAGAAGGAGGAGGTGAGGATAGTCTTAGACGGACAAACGACAAATCCATCAATGTACCCAAAGATATCGTTCGTGAGCAAAATGGGTTGAGTCATAGTTTTCTAATATCCATAGTTGGTGGGACCGAGTTTGAACCCAAACTTACGGGAATTGTGGTTGGTTTTCTCTGCGGTTGAGAAAGCAAGGATGGTCATTGTGTGACCGATTGGAGATGTTGGCAGAGATAGCCAGAAAAAAAAACTTGCGGCAGGGGGGTGGATGACCAGCGGCTCTCGTACCAGAATAAACTTGTAGTAAAAGAGTATAGAGTTGTGAATAATTGAGTACAATAAGACCCTATATATAAAGACTAATACAAACTAATTTTGGTAAACTGCTAGCTATAATACGGCTAATATAATTACAATCATTAACATATTTATCAGCATAAATCTTGGTCTAATACTTCGAAACAAAAAAAGATGAGTGGAATACAAAGAACACATTGATATCTAGATTGAATTATTAAATAAAATGGAGATTTTTTTGTTTCAAGAACATGAAGAATGTTAGATATGTAAAAGCTCTTGTTCGGAGAGGGAAGTGTAGATGACAACGTGTTGTGCCATTGTTCCAGAACATGATGAAAAAGATCTAGTTCAAAAACATGGAGTATTATTTATTTTGTCAGATTTTTTTACATGGTTGTTAGCTCCTGGGTCCTAGTACCATAAAGTGCCAACTAAAAAGCAGGCATCAATAAATGTTGCTGTTAAGCAAGCACAGATGGTAGACGACTCATAAATTTGGAAAATCATAGGGCATTTACCAATAACACATAGGTATGCCCACATAAATTGGCAACGACTATCCTCACGATAAGAACCATAGCCTCTGTTGGAGTTATTATCGCCACAATAAGATCCCCGTCGTCCTTAGTTAATGTTTGTTGCCTTGAGTACGAGGAGGACAATTACTATAGATGGTGTAGGAAGAATGAGTGGTAGTAGTGATGTTTGGAATAAGATGGTTCCCATGATGAGAAGCCATTTCTTTAAAAGCCAAAAGCTTTTATGACAACTAAGTAGGGTCTGTTGTAGCCATAAAAAGCATTGGCTATAGCAGGTTGTGGAGGTTTTGTCACCATTTAATCATGACCACTACGAATACCATGAAGTTCATTGAATGCCAAAGGTTCAGAATATGCTAGTAAGGTCGATTTGAGGCTATTATATTCCTCATGAAACCCTCGAATGATATGAAAAAGTAGGTACTTGTCTTTGATAGGTTCTTTGATGTTTGCTGGTACACTAGTGTTAGTGTACTCTTATGTATGACTTAAGTAAGCAAGAAATGTTTCGTACCTTTTCATTTGAAAGTTACTTTACTATGTTTTAAGCATGTATTCCTTAGTAGTGTTTGGAGCATTAATTCAAGTGAGAGCCATAAGTCACGAGCAGTTGTGCCTTGAACATGTGAAAAAGAGAATTCAGAGATGATAGAGATAACAATCATATGTATATGTGCATAATTAGATATCCAAATGGAATAAACAATCAAGTGGCCAAGAACTTATCTAGACATTAAATGAAACCATCATTTAGAACCTAAGAGTCTGTTTGTGACTAAGATTGGATCAATCATTGTTTTCCTGTAGCTATATTTGATTAGAGATAGAGTAAAAGCAAACTTTTTGGAGTTGTGAGTTGTCCTCTCAGTAGATGTAAAGGCTGCTAAAATGGCCATAGCGTTGTGAGTGTACGCAAACATAAAAATGAAACTTTGATTGAGTCAAACTTTCCCAGTTGGAAAATTTCGTGGGACTTGGTATATGAAAGAGAAACTTTTGTGCAAAAGTATCCGATTTGTGCATTAAAGCGTAGATTTGCATAAAGGTAGTAAGTTTTTGCATGAAAGTGTGGTTGCGTGAAAGGGAAAATGATTCGCACAAATGTGATTAGTTTCACACGAAAGAGTAAAGTCGTAGGTGAGGAAAACTTGTCACTCAATGATGAGCAATGAATTAAATGGAGATAATCAAATGATTGAAGAATGATTAACAATCTAAAAGAAATAGTAACCCTAATAAATGATCGAGGAAGAACTTATCAACCACAAGAAACAGAGGCATAAACTAAAGGAAATAATACCTGAAGAAACATAGGCCTTAATTGTTGTTCCAACAAGAGCTTGTATGCATCTGTTTCTTGGACAAGAGGAGAGTTGTATTCTTTAATTGATAATGATGCTACCATCAATGATGATGCTATGGTGATAGAGCCTTGGCTTAGAACCAAATTGATTCAAGCAAAACCAGAGAATATTATGTAGATATGATTGTATTTTAAAGTAGGGTATTACAAGGAGCTTAACATAATGCTCAACGTAATATGTATAATATATGTACGACTTAACCGTTAAGATGATGTTCTTGGTGCATGCTATGGTTTAGAGACCCATTTTAATATGTTCATCATGATGTCTAAACCCTAACTTCCAGCTCAAGAAGAGAAGGAATGAACCAACGTGATCACAAGTTAGAAGTGTTACTCTTAATTGTGTGATAAAGTTTGAGTAAGTTAGAATTAAAGTTTAGAGTTAGATATGTAAATAATGTAAAGTGTCATATTATGTATTTATAAGTACTTAAGGGGTAAATGTTGTAAACAAGTAAAGTTAGAAAGGCATATATAATCTGTATATAGTTGTTCACTTCAATACTTATTTTAGTTTTTGATGATTAGGTCGTGATTTTGATCTCTGGGATCTGCAGAAGAATCTCTCCCAAAGCACTATTGTAGAGCTCCAACATCTAGGCATGCATAGCTAGGTTTATTTAAGACCAATTGGACCGGTGGCCAGGGAAAACCACTTAATTTAATATTATATGGCCGGGCTTAGTTTTCTAGTCTTGGATAATTGGGACCTAGAACACAACCACCTAATGAATTTAGCCTATCTCAAATAAATATCTCAACAGCAATGAAGCTAGATTCAACGTAAATTCATAGTTTTATACATACGTTAATATTAATCTATCAAACCTATAGTAATATTTTGCTTGATCTTATATTAATATCAGGCTAGTTAACCTGGTATTTCGAATATAATAACACCAAATTATTCATGTTGGACAGTAAGTTAACTTGGTTTCGTGTATGATTTACGCATTAAAAACTTCATGATAACGTAAATATCGTTGATGATAGTTCTTTATATATATCCGTTTTTAATTTGTATTCTCGTTAATGATGATCACTTCAATATTAAATGTGAGGAAACTATTATGACTCGTTTTTCATAAACGTTTTTATCACACTAACACACACTGTGCACAAAGCATGCATATGATTTGATTAAAGAACAATATTTACAAAAGGTAAATATAATGAATGCAGATAAGGGGCTTGGTTAGATGTTGTAAAGATCATTCGCATCAAAGTTTATATTCATATCTTTTTTTCGAATTATTTGCAAAAATATGGGGCCTAGCTTCTTTGTTTTGGGGTCTCTAAAATAAAGAATTACAGGAGCTTCAAGAGTACCCCAAATTTAGGGACTCAATGTAGATCCGCATCTCATTCCTCTCCAACAATCTGTTGCTCCTCAGCTCGATCTTAGTCTTCTTCTCACTTCCCTTGCAAAGCTACCAATCGAAATAAACCTCCTCTACACAATGAGAAACAATCTCATAAATTCTCACCAAACCCTCCTGACTCTTGTGTTCTTCAGTTGTTGAATTTGAAATTTCAAGCAAAGCAAGAAAATTAGGAGGAAGCAAACAAATCAGCACATTGAGGAGTCAAGGAGGCCATGAAGAGCATCAGACGTGATTGCAAAAGGTGAATTCAGTTCTTCTAGATCCCAAGTTTTGAGTTTTGTCAATAGCAATTAGATTGTATGTGCCATTTAGGATTATCTGTGTTGTTAAATTCTTATTGTTTTTTTTTTTTAATTTAATTTGTTGTTAGTTATGTTGATTTTGTATGATGGTTGATCTTTATCATCTAAAGTTTAAGTTGAATACTCTCAAGAACATTCTTTTAAGCTTTAGATTTTCTTCCAAGTTCACAAAGGAACAATTATTATTTGTTAGTTTAAACCATATTTTTTGAAATTTGTAAAGAAATGGTTCAAGTCTCGGTTTTTTAGTTCCAGTCTATAATGTGGTATTCTTTTTCGTTTCATTGCATGCTTACTTTGTTCTGAATAAATTGAAATGGATAGCGCTCAAGCTCTCAAATTTGATACTTGCTTATCTTTAGTCTATAATCTTAAGTTTGTTAATGTTATGTTACCTATTCTTATTTTTATTCACACGCTATGAGTAATATAGTGGTACATATATATAAAAAGAAAGAAGTGGGAAAAATAGTGGTCTCGTAAAATTATAACACATGTCGCAACTATTTATTTATTTATTCGATATTGATGATATAATACCCGTAATAAAATAATGATAATAATAATAATAATAATAATAAGAATAATAATAATAATAATAATAATAATAATTTATAAGATTTATTAAAATTTATTTAAATAAGTTCAGGGGCTGTACGGTAATTTATGAAACTTGTTTCAAGAGTTTTAACCACAAAATAATAAAAGAAGAAAGTTGAGGGACCATTCTGTCATTTTCACAAACCCAAAACCATCACCGCCGTCGACCGTCCCTCCGGCCACCTTCTCCGCCGAGGACCGAACCACCAAAATGCACGCTTTTAGTCCAATTAAAAACAACCAACCCGTTCACAAGTGGGATTCGAACCTAACCCACTCATCAATTGGAAGATTCGAATGACAGTGCGATCTAACAACCACGTGAACTTGGTCGGCTTCTTTACAAACTGGAATCGCATTCAAAACTCAATAATAATCGAATCAAACGCATATACACAATGATACGAAGATTTCTAAACGGACTATACTCTAAATTTCACCAATTAACACACACAAACCTTGATTCGATCATCACCTTCTCCGCGGACCTGCAACTACTCGAAATCCCATTTAGATACATTCTAAACCCAAATTGACAGAAGCATTTTGATCGTGTACACCACTAGGAACTTCCTGTGCAATTAATTCGAGTATCATCAGTGTTTGATCATCGTTTGGATTCCACATTGACCGCGACTTGTTCATCAACAGGTAACCCATCAAATCAACACCATATGTACAATTAAACACACACACACACTCGGTTTTCCTTGGGGAACAAAAGCCCCATGGTTTCGAGGGTTATCGAACTGAATTGGGGGGTCAATCGGGGGGGGGGATTCGAACTTAGGGCTCATATAGGTTTGGGGATTAGTTTGTAACACTGGATAAAAGGAATTAAAACGAAGGGATATCAGGCACAGGCGCCCTAGCCTGCTGGTTAAAGCATAAGAGGGATAGGCAGGAGGTCACGGGTTCGAACCCGGTCTCCTGCCATATTTTTTTAAAAAGCCTATTTAACCTTTTAAAATTTTGTAAAAATTACCAAAAATTATAAAAACCAATTCTGTAAACTCTTTTTATTTTTAAGACCATCTACATATTTTCTAGAAATTGTTTCTTTAAATGCTTTAATATTTCTATAAAATATGTTTATAGAAAACACTATTATTTAGTTATAATACTATCATTTAGTTAAATAATGGATCATTATTATGTTTCAAAACAATATTGACATATTATGTAAATAAATAAAATATAACTTTTGATAGTTATAGTTATATATAATATTAACAAACATAATAAATAGTTCATTTTGTTTAAAAATAAGTTTTAAATAGTTGAATAGTCCCGTAATTTACAGCCAACTTACGGAGGCCATAACTTTATCATAACAGATCCAAATCAGTTAAACTTTATGTCCATGACGAAGTTCGTCAAAAGACGAATCTGTTGGTATATAAAACATGGAAAACTCATTCGTTTAGACCTCCAAATAGTCGTTTTCGTAACAGCTAGCAGTTCTGCGCAGCTGTAAAGATCCACGTTTTTCTCATATTTCGGTAATCCAAATCAGAAACTTTTCTAAATGGAAGTTGTTCAGAACTCACTAATCTAGTAAACTGGAGATTTTCAGAATTTTTAGACGTCGTTTAGTATTTTTAACGAGTACGAAAAGACAGAGACAGAACTGGAATTTTTCAAACTATAATTTGCGTTACGTTATCGTAGGTTCTCACGGCGTTAACCGAGCCTAGACTTTGTTTCTGAATATTGTCATTCGTGTATAAGGTACGGATTCCGACCTTTCCCTCTCGTAGCATGAATACCTCTCGTTCTTGATCGGTATTTTGAATTCTTAACTTGACTTGTTGGTGATTAAATCCATAAGATTATTGTTATAAGTGTTTATTGTATAATTGATATTGTTTGCATGTGATAGCCTTTATTTGCTTTGTACTCATTGTCACATGCTTCCTAAATGATTGATTATAGCTAGTGGCCTTGATTAAGTGTTATGAGCACTAGTGTAACTTATTGTGTTATATTGGCTTGATTGATTGTATCATTGACCTCCATACCCGAGCACATCCACCTATGGGGACATAGGGCGTCATTGTGGCACAAGTGACGTGCTCTATCTGTGGCAGAGCGATTAGACCACAGCGTCTCTACATTATTATTATGTGTTAAGTTGTGACACATATTGATTATTGTTAAAGGAGGCGTATGGATCGATCCTAGGATTTCATTGTTATTGTTTATTGGTGAGATGGTTAGGTGTGTGTGCCCACATTCCTATAATCCTATCTCACATATTGGTGCATTAGAACTGCAGCTAATGTACACATTGTTAATTGTTATTGTTATTGGCTCATATGGGTATTCCTTTTAGATGATCATTATCATTTGATTTTCAACTTGATCATCTCATTGTTATCATGATTGATCATTGTATTGCTATTGTTTATTCCGTTACTGAGCATTCTTTGGCTCAGCCGTATTTTCTTTTGTTGTTTTCTCTTATTTTTATAGCAGGTACTCAAGGGGCTCAGGGGAACGAGTGAAGAGTGTTAACTCAAGAAGTTAGGATGAGAACATTTGGATTAATAAGATTTAATAGTATTCTGATTTTAAGACTTTATTTAAATTATTTGGTCTTATGTAAGGATTTGAGTGTTTCTTAGTACTTTAATCTTATCGTTATGAACCTCTGATTTACTGTTTGTGTGACACGTCAGCCCTACCCGGGTTGGGGTGTTACAGTTATGGTATCAGAGCTTAGGCTCCTTCCTGTAGAAAACTTAAACTAAATAAATTAAGACATGTGAGGATTGGGTAGACATTGGGTTAGGTTCTCTATATATTATAGGGCTACTTTCTAATTAACGTTGTTCTGATTAAGGTGAAATGTTTTCATTTTAGATGCCTCCCAGCCGTAATTCACGAAATTCTAGCGGGTCGAATGGACCTGATCCAAACCTTGTTGGTGCTATGACCCAAGCACTTACTGCTATACTACCGACTTTGATTGATGCGGTACGTAATCCGAATCCAAACCCAAACCCAAATCCTAATCCAAATCCAAACCCAAATCCGAATCCGAATCCAAACCCAAATCCAAACCCGAATCCAAACCCAACTAGTGCAGATGTTTGGCTAGCGCGATTTCAAAAGCAAAAACCACGATCATTCACTAAGGCGGCTACACCTGCAGTGGCCAAAGACTGGATCGCTCATATTGAGAAAATTTTTACCGTGCTTAGAGTTGATCAGCAGTACAGGGCTGGTTTAGCTGCTTATAAGCTGGAGGAAGATGCTCAAGTATGGTGGGAGAATGTGGTAGCTGAAAGAGGAGGCGAACAGTTCATGGAGACTCTATCTTGGAATGATTTTCGTTCCATATTCTTCGACAAGTATTTTACGAATGTGGATAAAGCAGCATACAGGCGGGAGTATGATAACATCCGTCAACGGAACGATGAATCACTCACTGATTTTACAGACCGGTTTTATCGACTGTTGGGATTTCTAGGTTCTTCTGCTGGACCACCTGAGGAACGGGCTGAAAAGTATCAATGGGCAGTATGTGATCGGATTCGTAAGGCTATTATTCACTCCACTTTCAACAATGTTGAGGAAGCAGTTAGGGCTGCAAAAAGGGTGGACCTGGAGAGAAAAGAATTTTTGTTAAAATTTGAGGATAATAAGAAGCGCAGTAGAGATGGGACTCGTATTCAGGCTGGCGGTGAGTCATCTCAAGGATCTGACCGAAATGGAAATGATCGTCAGAAAAATCAAGGATCGGGGAAGAACACTAAGCCATGGCATGGTAAGACTCGAAGTCAAGGTCAAATGATAACCTATCAACAACCAATTGCAGCTCAACCGGTGAATCAAAAAGGCAATCCTTCCAGACATCCGATGTGTACTCATTGTGGAAAGCATCATCCCGGAACTTGTCGTCGACTTACAGGAGCTTGTCTTGGTTGTGGGGATATGGGGCATAGGGTTAGTCAATGCCCAAAGGCGAGGAACCGACCAGAGAATGATGCTAAGGGAGCCAATGCGCCACCCACTACTGGAGGTCGAGTATTCGCACTAACTGCAGGGGAAGCTGCTAATGCTCCAGGTACATCTTCCCGTACAAATTCATTCTAATAATCATAATCTACTTCCATTGATTCTAGTTTTACCGTAGTTAGTACCTCATTAGTTATCAATATATAGGTACGATTTGTGGTATACTTCGTTATGGTGACTATGATATTTCCGTATTGTTTGATACTGGCTCCACCCACTCGATAGTGTCTCATCTATTCACAAAGCACCTTAAGATCATGCCTACCGCTCTAGAGCCTGCATTAGTGATTTCTACTCCTGTTGGAGAATCGATTGTTATTTCACAAGTATACCAAAACTGTCCTATTCAGATCGAATCAACCATAAGAGAGGCTGACCTATTTCCTATGCACATGGGTGATTTCGATATTATTCTTGGCATGGATTGGTTAACGCGACACCAGGTTACCATAGAATGTCAAACTCGTCGTGTGCTATTTGGTGATCCTATGAATCCTGACTTAGTTTACCAAGGGAACCTACCTCGGAAGCCTCTCAAAATTATCTCTGCTCTGAAAGCCCAAAAGCTTATATTTCGTGGATGTGAGGGATTCTTAGCTTCTATAAAAGATACATCAGCGGATACTCCTCGTATTGAAGACTTTCCTATTGTTCGGGAATTCTCTGATGTCTTTCCTGAAGAACTTCCAGGGTTACCACCTGAGCGTGAAGTCGAGTTTACTATTGATTTAATCCCCGGGGCGGAACCTATTTCTAAGGCACCTTATCGGATGGCTCCAGTAGAGTTAAAGGAATTGAAAGAACAACTGCAGGAGTTATTACAACTCGGATTCATTAGACCAAGTGTTTCACCATGGGGAGCACCAGTATTATTTGTGAAGAAGAAAGATGGTAGTATGCGTCTATGCATCGACTACCGAGAGCTTAATAAGATTACTATACGGAACCGCTATCCGTTACCGCGTATTGACGATCTCTTCGATCAACTACAAGGAGCAAAGTTCTTCTCTAAGATCGACCTCAGATCAGGATACCATCAATTGAGGACCCGAGATCAAGATGTTCCTAAGACAGCATTCCGCACCCGTTACGGTCACTATGAGTTTCTAGTTATGCCTTTTGGCTTGACTAATGCTCCAGCTGTCTTTATGGATCTCATGAACAGAGTGTTCCATGAGTATTTGGACCGCTTTGTAATTGTTTTTATCGATGACATCTTGGTATTCTCTAAAAGTAGAGAGGAGCATGAAGACCATCTTCGCACGATTTTGGAGACCTTACGCCAAAAGAAGTTATATGCTAAATTTTCTAAGTGTGACTTTTGGCTTGAACAAGTGGCATTTTTAGGCCATGTTGTATCAGCTAAAGGTATCACTATGGATCCGGCAAAGGTGGAAGCTATTACTAAATGGCCTCGACCGACATCCGTCACTGAAGTTCGTAGTTTTCTTGGTTTAGCGGGCTATTACCGACGTTTTGTGGAAGGTTTCTCTCGTGTAGCATTGCCTCTAACTCAACTTATGAGAAAGGGTGTAAAGTTTACTTGGAACGAGGATAGAGAAAAGAGTTTTGAGGAACTGAAGAAAAGACTAGTATCTGCCCCTATTCTTACGTTACCTTCGGGTTCTGGCGGATACCAAATTTATAGTGATGCATCAAAGAAGGGACTCGGTTGTGTTCTTATGCAGCATGGTAAAGTTATTGCCTATGCTTCCCGACAGCTTAAACCGTACGAAGTAAACTACCCAACACATGACTTAGAGCTTGCAGCTGTAGTGTTTGCATTAAAGATTTGGAGACATTATTTGTATGGAGAGACATGTGACATCTTTACTGATCATAAGAGCCTTAAGTATATTTTCACTCAAAAAGAACTCAATATGAGGCAGAGGAGATGGTTAGAACTACTCAAGGATTACGATGCCAACATCCAGTATCATCCGGGCAAGGCGAATGTCGTGGCAGATGCTCTCAGTCGAAAGAGTGCAGGTGGAGTAGCATGTCTTCAAATCCAACCACAGATTATCTCAGATCTTGATAAAATGGAAGTTGGGTTACAGCTTGGTGAGTCTAACGGTTATCTAGCCAAGATGAGGATAGAATCTGATCTTATTACACGGATCAAGGAAGCTCAGAATCAAGATGGAGAACTTTGGGCGATATTACAAAATTTGAAGATAGGGAAACAATCTGAGTTTCGAGTTGATGAACAAGGAGTTATCTGGTGTGGAAATAGATTATGTGTGCCAAATGATTCAACCCTTCGTGACTCCTTATTAGCAGAGGCGCACAGTTCACCTTTCTCTATTCACCCGGGAGCCACTAAGATGTATAGAGATTTAAGGCAGAACTTTTGGTGGAGTGGTATGAAAGAAGATGTAGCTAAATATGTGAGTCATTGTTTAACTTGTCAGCAAGTAAAGATTGAGCATCAAAGAGCTAGTGGATTACTGCAACCATTAGATATTCCTGTGTGGAAATGGGATGATATTTCCATGGACTTTGTTACAGGCCTACCAAAAACATTCAAGAAGAACGACGCCATTTGGGTCGTAGTTGATAGACTCACAAAGTCGGCTCATTTCTTGCCCATCCAACAGGGTTACTCAGTTAGCAAATTATCAGAGATATTTCTGCAAGATATTATTCGACTTCATGGCACGCCATCATCGATTGTATGTGATAGAGATCCGCGTTTCACGTCACGCTTTTGGAAGGGTTTCCAAAATGCTTGGGGAACCAAATTAAGATTTAGTACCGCCTTCCATCCGCAGACTGACGGACAATCTGAACGCACTATTCAGACTTTGGAAGATATGCTTAGAGCATGCGCACTCGAATGGACGGGCAATTGGGATGAGTATTTATGCTTAGTTGAGTTCGCGTATAATAATAGTTGGCAGGCTAGTATAAATATGGCCCCGTTTGAACTTTTATATGGTCGAAAATGTAGAGCACCGATATGTTGGAATGAGGTTGGAGAAAAGATAATCGAAGGACCAGAATTGGTTAGAATTACTAATGACAAAGTTGCCATTGCCAGAGAAAAGTTGAAAGAAGCCCAAACTAGACAAAAGAGTTACGCCGATCAACACCGACGAGCGTTGGAATTTAGAGTCGGGGATCATGTGTTTCTCAAAGTGTCACCTTGTCGTGGCATACGTCGATTTGGAATTAAAGGAAAATTAAGTCCACGTTTTATCGGTCCGTTTGAGATTCTTGAAAGGGTTGGTGAAGTCTCCTACCGTTTGGCTTTACCACCTCAACTGTCACATGTGCATAACGTCTTTCATGTCTCTTTGTTGAGGGGATACAACTATCATCCGTTGCACGTTATTAGTTACCCTCTTCACGCGATTCAAGAAGATCTTTCTTATGAAGAAGAACCTGAAGCTATTATTGATCGTCAAGAACGAGTTATGAGACGCAAGTCTATACCGTTCGTTAAAGTTTTATGGAAAAATCATTCTGAACGCGAGGCGACATGGGAGACAGAAGAAATGATTCGTTCACAGTATCCATACTTATTCGACAACTAAGTGTATGTTTTCTAAGCCTAACTGTTAGTGATTACTCTATTCGCAAGTGTGTGTGCTTAAAGAAGTATTATTTTCACCGTATTGTATTTTCAGAAGGATTCATGCTACATTATTTAGAATTTCGAGGACGAAATTGTTTTAAGGGGGGTAGAATTATAATACCCGTAATAAAATAATGATAATAATAATAATAATAATAATAAGAATAATAATAATAATAATAATAATAATAATAATTTATAAGATTTATTAAAATTTATTTAAATAAGTTCAGGGGCTGTACGGTAATTTATGAAACTTGTTTCAAGAGTTTTAACCACAAAATAATAAAAGAAGAAAGTTGAGGGACCATTCTGTCATTTTCACAAACCCAAAACCATCACCGCCGTCGACCGTCCCTCCGGCCACCTTCTCCGGCGAGGACCGAACCACCAAAATGCACGCTTTTAGTCCAATTAAAAACAACCAACCCGTTCACAAGTGGGATTCGAACCTAACCCACTCATCAACTGGAAGATTCGAATGACAGTGCGATCTAACAACCACGTGAACTTGGTCGGCTTCTTTACAAACTGGAATCGCATTCAAAACTCAATAATAATCTAATCAAACGCATATACACAATGATACGAAGATTTCTAAACGGACTATACTCTAAATTTCACCAATTAACACACACAAACCTTGATTCGATCATCACCTTCTCCGCGGACCTGCAACTACTCGAAATCCCATTTAGATACATTCTAAACCCAAATTGACAGAAGCATTTTGATCGTGTACACCACTAGAACTTCCTGTGCAATTAATTCGAGTATCATCAGTGTTTGATCATCGTTTGGATTCCACATTGACCGCGACTTGTTCATCAACAGGTAACCCATCAAATCAACACCATATGTACAATTAAACACACACACACACTCGGTTTTCCTTGGGGAACAAAAGCCCCATGGTTTCGAGGGTTATCGAACTGAATTGGGGGGTCAATCGGGGGGGATTCGAACTTAGGGCTCATATAGGTTTGGGGATTAGTTTGTAACACTGGATAAAAGGAATTAAAACGAAGGGATATCAGGCACAGGCGCCCTAGCCTGCTGGTTAAAGCATAAGAGGGATAGGCAGGAGGTCACGGGTTCGAACCCGGTCTCCTGCCATATTTTTTTAAAAAGCCTATTTAACCTTTTAAAATTTTGTAAAAATTACCAAAAATTATAAAAACCAATTCTGTAAACTCTTTTTATTTTTAAGACCATCTACATATTTTCTAGAAATTGTTTCTTTAAATGCTTTAATATTTCTATAAAATATGTTTATAGAAAACACTATTATTTAGTTATATACTATCATTTAGTTAAATAATGGATCATTATTATGTTTCAAAACAATATTGACATATTATGTAAATAAATAAAATATAACTTTTGATAGTTATAGTTATATATAATATTAACAAACATAATAAATAGTTCATTTTGTTTAAAAATAAGTTTTAAATAGTTGAATAGTCCCGTAATTTACAGCCAACTTACGGAGGCCATAACTTTATCATAACAGATCCAAATCAGTTAAACTTTATCTCCATGACGAAGTTCGTCGAAAGACGAATCTGTTGGTATATAAAACATTGGAAAACTCATTCGTTTAGACCTCCAAATAGTCGTTTTCGTAACAGCTAGCAGTTCTGCGCATCTGTAAAGATCCACGTTTTTCTCATATTTCGGTAATCCAAATCAGAAACTTTTCTAAATGGAAGTTGTTCAGAACTCACTAATCTAGTAAACTGGAGATTTTCAGAATTTTTAGACGTCGTTTAGTATTTTTAACGAGTGCGAAAAGACAGAGACAGAACTGGAATTTTTCAAACTATAATTTGCGTTACGTTATCGTAGGTTCTCACGGCGTTAACCGAGCCTAGACTTTGTTTCTGAATATTGTCATTCGTGTATAAGGTACGGATTCCGACCTTTCCCTCTCGTAGCATGAATACCTCTCGTTCTTGATCGGTATTTTGAATTCTTAACTTGACTTGTTGGTGATTAAATCCATAAGATTATTGTTATAAGTGTTTATTGTATAATTGATATTGTTTGCATGTGATAGCCTTTATTTGCTTTGTACTCATTGTCACATGCTTCCTAAATGATTGATTATAGCTAGTGGCCTTGATTAAGTGTTATGAGCACTAGTGTAACTTATTGTGTTATATTGGCTTGATTGATTGTATCATTGACCTCCATACCCGAGCACATCCACCTATGGGGACATAGGGCGTCATTGTGGCACAAGTGACGTGCTCTATCTGTGGCAGAGCGATTAGACCACAGCGTCTCTACATTATTATTATGTGTTAAGTTGTGACACATATTGATTATTGTTAAAGGAGGCGTATGGATCGATCCTAGGATTTCATTGTTATTGTTTATTGGTGAGATGGTTAGGTGTGTGTGCCCACATTCCTATAATCCTATCTCACATATTGGTGCATTAGAACTGCAGCTAATGTACACATTGTTAATTGTTATTGTTATTGGCTCATATGGGTATTCCTTTTAGATGATCATTATCATTTGATTTTCAACTTGATCATCTCATTGTTATCATGATTGATCATTGTATTGCTATTGTTTATTCCGTTACTGAGCATTCTTTGGCTCAGCCGTATTTTCTTTTGTTGTTTTCTCTTATTTTTATAGCAGGTACTCAAGGGGCTCAGGGGAACGAGTGAAGAGTGTTAACTCAAGAAGTTAGGATGAGAACATTTGGATTAATAAGATTTAATAGTATTTGATTTTAAGACTTTATTTAAATTATTTGGTCTTATGTAAGGATTTGAGTGTTTCTTAGTACTTTAATCTTATCGTTATGAACCTCTGATTTACTGTTTGTGTGACACGTCAGCCCTACCCGGGTTGGGGTGTTACAGATGACATTTAGTTTTAAAAGTTTTAACTTCTATGATTGTAAATAAAAAATTGTAGAGATAGAGATGGGAGATGAGATTAGCGATATTGTTATTAAATAGAAAAGATAAATTCGATGGTGATTATTAATTTAATTATAAAGATGATGATATGAAACCTATCATGAATGCCTTAGGTTAAATTTTCTTGGTTCACACTCCAAACTTCCAAACTTTAAGTTTGAAAATGAGGAGGCATAGGTAAAATATTAGGTTAATTTGAACATAAAATAAAAGTTATTTACATATATGGTTCTTACAATTTAGGTGTTAAGAAAAACATAACATGTTTAATTATTAACTTTCAATTTTATAATGTGTTTAAGTATTAATTAAACGGACCTTTAATTTTCTACTAAATATACATTCTTATATAAGCATCGTTGGAGAACAAAATTATTATTTAGCCACATTAATTTTAAAATATTTTAGCATTTAATCCCTTTGTAAAATTCTCTATAATACTAAAATTGCACTCTAAACATAATGCACAAGTAGTCTAATCATATTAACACTCGATTAAAGAGTTTGATCAATTTCATTAATATTGTAGACTCTAATCAATTTCATTAATATTGAAAACAATCACTCATAATTATTATATAAGTATTATTTATATAAATTATTATTTATAAAATTAATACGATATCATGTTTTAAATGCAAAAGAACATGAAAAAAATATCCCAAACACTAACAAACATTATTTTGTGACTTATACTTACAAAAATCTTGGTAAATCCAAACACTAATATTTTTTTGACCACCTCTCGCAACTTCTTTATCAAGTCATCTTTCTCTAAATCTAATTTATAGTTCATATAAATTATAAATCAAATTATGACATATTACCACATATGGTCATTATAAAAATATGATTATACTCTTTGAAATAACAATCTAATTTAATTGTTTCAACGAACTAAGATAACATATGTAAGGAATATTATGCATTATTTATACGTATAAAAAATAACAAAATTATTAACCTATATATTTAGAAAGCAATGTGAAGAAGTAGTTAACTTCTAGTTTTTGAGTTTTGACCACATGATTTATCATCATGTGCACTTTGGTCCTCACAGTTATCTTTGTATGTCCACAAAGATTAACAGATTGTAGAGAGGAAAGAGTATTACACTGGTTGATGTTGTGGTTACGACGAGGTGTTGGGCGCTAGGGGTGTAAACGAATCAAGCCGATCTCACAAGCTACTCGGGTTTGGCTAAAAAAAAGCTTATCTCGACCTAAGCTTAAACAAGCTCAAGCCCAAATCGAGCTCACTTATTTTCTAAACGAGCTTGAGCCGAGCTTCAATTTTGGGCTTGAGCCGGCTCGAGGCTGAGCTTCAGATTTCGAACTTGAGCCGGTTTGTGAGCCTAAACGAGTTTTAGTTATATTAATTTTTATCTACAAATTAAATGTTATATTTATATAAATAATATTATTATATATATTAATGATAAAAATAGTTAATATATATTTATGTTACATATAAAAAGTATGATTATGATTAAATATAAAGTATTTTATAAAAAAGATACAAATTTAATAATATAATAACGAGCCTAGCCCGAGGCGAGCCCGAGCCGAGCTCGGGCCAAGCGAGCTTGGCTCGGCTCGACTCGTTTCTCTCCCTAGCGGTGGCCACTCCGGCTTGGTGGCCATCTTCTTACCCCTCGTGTCACCGACAATCCTTCTCTGTGGCGGTGCTGCTTCCAATTGTAGAGAGAGAAAGAGTGCATGCGGTGGTGATGGTGTCGCAGACGACAGAAGTGGTTGCCACTCTATCTTGGCTACCATTTCCTCGCCTCCCGTTCCACCGGCGTGCCTACCCTTATCGATGCTGTCCGGGTTTTGTTATTGCCGGCTGGTATATGGTAGTGGTCTCTATTTGAGTGTACTCATTCTGATGCTGATAGTACAACTGATTAGTTACGCATGTACTTTGACGATTACATTATGGTTCACCCAGTGGTTTGATGTTGGTTTCCTTTTGTTTGGTGCTACGATTTGGTGCTCGGGCGACCACGTGGATGGTGCCGCGTGTTGGTTTAGTGCCGCCTCGAACCCTGTTGACGGTAGCTTGCCTATCTGTTTGGAACACTTGTTCGACCCAGCGTGGTCTGGTGACTTCGTGGATGGTGGCGCTGCTCTGTTTAATGCTGCTTCTGGCAGGTAGGTTGGCAAGTGATGGAGCGGGAGGTGGTTTGTTACTATCATCGTCGTGTCTGGGTTAGACCGTTGATAGATTAAAATGATGAAGGTTAATATCTATGACGATGAAGGAAAAAATCTCATTTGAGACTTGCTGTTGGCTTTGTGTTCAGCGGTTGTTTCATCGTTTTCTTTCTGGCCTCCGTTGGTATATTGATTTCTTGTTTCTATTATGTTGATTAAGACGGACTATTGCTCATTTGAGACCATCGTTTTTTCGTGTTAGGGCCATGATGACATAGGTGTGGTGGAATCGATTGCTTTTGCGTGTTTACCATTGACGGTTAGCAGTCGCAACCAAACACCTATTCTAAGCCTAACAATAATGTTAAGTCATTTAGTTCGTCTAATACACGCACAATTTGCGCCAATGGCACACACTTTTTTTTTTAATAGAAAGGTTGGCTTGCGAGTTGGCTTGGCTCGGCTTGGCTCGTTTGTAAACGAGCTGACCCTAAGCTTGAATTTTGAGCTTGTTTAGATAACCCAACCTAGGCAGCTCAACTCGTTTTTCATATGAGCTAAATCCGAGCCACCTCTCAGGTCGACTTGTTTACACACCAATATACCATTTATAAACTTGAGTAATTAATCTAAATCTATAAAATGAGGGCCATAGAGTAATAAGTTAATAAAATAAAATTAAAAAAAGAGTTAAATTTTTTTTGCTAGGGTCTGACAAAAATAATTATTTTTCTTTAAAAGATTCAAAAACCAAATTTACCTTCAAAAAGTTCATAAGTTGTTTTATTTCCAACCTAAAAGTTTCATAAGTTGTTTTAACTTGAATCTAAAATAATAAAACTTTTGAAATGAAATTAAGACAAATAATAAGTACCATTTAGTATGTAAGAATAAAGGAAAGAATGAAATTAACCATTGATTGTGAATGAAAAAAAGACATTTTTTGGTTTGGTGAATGTAATCAAAATGAATTATTACATAGTTGATTCAATTCCTTCAAATTCATTCCATCCACCATCTTCTTTTTTTCATTCCTTTTCTTCTTACATCACTACCACCAACACCAACCCACTCACCCACCACAACACCACCACTAGCCACCAAGACCGATCGTCACGGCCACCGCCGCCAACCATCGGCCACCTGTGGCGCCAACAACCATCCACCTGTGGCGCCAACAACCATCGGCCACCTATGGCAAACAATCATCGGCCACCACCAGCGCGCCGCCGCCAACCACCGGCCGCCAATAGAGGGTTCAAAATATCTGAATCCAAAATATCCAAAAATCGGATATCCTAATTCTTATTCAAATAGTGATTTTGAGAATTTCCGGATATTTCAGATATCGTACGTTGGAAATAAAATGAAAGTTAGGATTATTTCTGGCGAAATCAATGGTATGGATTATTATTGGCTAATGAGTAATAGTTTGGATTATAAAATCCAATTTGCCTAAATTTTATAAAAATATAATAATTTATTTTTGAAATTTTTTTGGATATCCAAAGTTTTTAGTAAAATTTTCAAAATATCTAAAAATATCCAAAAATTTTAATTAATATTTATATTTTTAAGTTTTATAAAAAATATTTGGGATATTTCA
>JABSNV010001063.1:0-71316 GCA_024085815.1 Flaveria linearis
TGAGAACTCGAAAAATTACTTGATCTTCAACAATGACACTTGAAACACATAAGATTTAAGAAATGCAAGTTTGAAATGTGTGATTGAATTGTCGTGTTAGTGGTGGACAATTTCAAGGGGAATGAAGGGTAAAATGTGATGATTTTGGTGTAGGTGAAAAATTGAAGTATGTGGTTACTCTTATAATCTTCACCATTTTTAAAATTCAACTTTGTAGGGGATTCATGCTTGAAAATGTTCAAACAAGGAGGAATATGACACCTTCCAAAGTGATAATGAAACATATGTCTTTAATCAATAAAATAGGAGATTCATAAAAAGGAGAAGTATTCAAATTTCACAAGTTAAAAAGCTTTTAGGAGATTTTGTGAAAAGGAAAGGGGAGGGGGGACGGTCACCATATGGGGGAGGGGGTATTTTTTTTTATATTTTTTAGTATTGAATATTTGCGTATTATTTGTTGTAGTATGGATATTTTTATATATTTTTTTATTTTTACTTTTTACTTTTTAAAATGCATTTAATATTATGAAAGCATATATAATATGTTACTAGTAGAGTCAACTGTGCTATGCATGAGATTGTAAAATTTGAAAATGTTAATTTTGATGATTTATATGTTAGTATTAACAAGCCGTAAAATTTTTATGTGAAACGCTGATTATAAAAATATAACAAAAGAATACTGTTAAAAATAAATCCTCAAAAACAAAGAAAAGAATAGTAAATATGTAGATGGTAATTTTATTAAAATTAATATGCTATATTGTAAATGGTTAAAAGAAACTAGAGTAATTTTTTTTAAGTTTAGGATATTAAGTGTAAATTTGACTTAACTTGAGATTATAAGTTATAAAGTATATAATGGTTATAAAGTTAAGTATTTAAATAAAATAATATTTGTTATAATTTTATTTAGTTATAAAGTATATAAAAAGTAAATGTAAATTTAAAAATTAATTTAAAATATACTAAATAAATAATACTCAAAGAATTAAATTAAATAATCTAATATGTACAAAATAATATAAATGAAGAAAAGTTTATTAAACGGGGGTAAATTAGGATTTATTGCATAAACACTTATACTCCATGCTTAAAAAGTGTCTTACACTTATACAAAATTAAAAAAAATCCATCTCAAATGCTTTATATATAAATATATAGATATATAGATAGATATTTCAGTATTGATGATACGTTGATAATGCGTCATGTATCTAGTATTCACGTTAAAAGGATTTATGCAAAATAAATTATCAATTTACGCATTTAAGCTTGCAATTAAATTTTAGATTTTTCCAACGTATATACTTTGGGTTCTAAAGTAATTTGTCACACTTTAAAATATATAATAGCACATATATATTAATTATCACTAACGTTCGTGTCTGCTGGTTGTACTGCGTGTAACTAGTAACTGCGTCGAATCATCGATGCATTTAATGACCTCAGTTAATGAAACTAAATTGAAATCCATGTATGATATGCGTAATTATAACTAAGTCAGGGCCAGGTATTGATCTGAATTACCGTTGTCACATGTAAGGATTCTCAATTGATATAGTGAATGGGTGAATTAATTAACATCCACTCAAAACTGTATAAGCCAGTTTTGTCATTCCTCTTATCTTTTTATTTATTTGTTATTTATTTTATTTTTTTCATAATTTTTAACAACTGTTAATCCATACTTAACAATTTAAAAAAAGAATTTTAATGAGAAACTCTAACCTCACTAGTATACTAAGAAGCTAATGAAAGGAACATTGATATAAACCATTAAAACGGGGTATACTCAAATAAACAGAAGACAAGTGAAGCGATAACCTTATGAGGTAATCTTCATTAAGAGCAAAATCTCATTTTTTGTCCCTGACATTTCATTGAAATTGTCATTTCAATCCAAAAGTTTTTCTTAACATTTTAATACTGTAGTTTATCAAATATTGTCACTTCCATCCACTCCACCAACATTGTTAAAAATCTCTATTTTGCATTATAAGATATTTTAGTCTTTTTCAACACCTTAATTATCCAGTTAAAACCATTAAACAAAATAATATTCAATTAAAACTGATAAACACATGAAGCGATTAGGGAGACCGGCCGATAACCCTAAACCATCCCCGAAAAGCTTCGATTCCTATATTGTTCGACGATATGAAGTTCGATGATTTGGATTAAGCACATTCGATTTCAATAAAGTTTGATAGTGTATTACAATGTTCGATTTAAACACCTGGAATTCAACTGTTCTATTGAGGGTTGCTTTGTCATCAACTTCATTGGTTGATTAAGGTTTGATTGCTTTATCGTTCAATTAAGCATTGTTGTTTGTATTCAGATTGCTTTTTCAATTTCTATACTTGTGTGTGCTATTAAATTGATCTTATATTGCGATTGGACAAGGAACCATTATTGTTTGATTGCAGAAGATATGACTATTAGACTTTGGCTTGTTTGCGGTCCTACTCAATAGTTTGATCCATACGAACATTATGGTAATATTTTGGTTTGTTTGAGGTTTGTTATACTCAACATTTTGATTAATAAAGCTTTAAGTGGATCATGTTGATAATTAGTGTTATCAACGTATATTTTAGTGTATTGGATTAATTTATTGATTGAGAAAATAACATTACAAATTAAACGAGCTAGATATCGCGGGAGTGTATCGATTTAATTTTAATTGTTATTTGGATTTGATTGTATAATTATATTTAATTATATTAAGTGGGTTGGGTTCATTTGACTCATATAATATTGTTGGGCTCATTTAAGAGTAATTTTAGATGTTGGATTTATTTTATTTGATATTGGCTCAATTAAGATTTTATGAGTTTGTGGGCTCGTACTTAAAAATGTGTATATATCAATTGTCCATATAAAACAATTTGGGAGAGGGTTATTTGAAGAAACTTTTCTTCTCGATCAAAAAGATAAGATATAACACAAGAGTTTTTTTTATACGATTACAAGAAATAAATCCCATGGTTTCAACCAAATGTAACTCCATCAAAATTTATGTCTAATCCGATAAATTAATCGCGAGTAACCCGCAAAATTGGTTTATCTAATAGTGTTTCACGATTCAGAGATTAATCCAAGTTGTTTTAAGTTTGAAGATTGATTCAAAACCGGGTACGTTTTGTTTTCGTTTTATGTTCGATTTCTTGTTCGAGATTACTACAAAGATAAACCTACTTTTTTTTTGTTATTTCTTGGTTTGGATACACAATGTTTAGATAAACAAAGTCCTTGTTATTTAATTGTTGTAGAAATAGGAAACCATTTGATCAAAATCCTTGCTGTTTGTTTTGATCTTTGACATCAAGGATTGTTTGGTGTTAGTGCAGACGACTATTGAATTTGAAAGAAACAAAAACAAAATTCTTTTTTTGTTGTCTGTTGTGTCGTTTGGAACCAAGAACCAAAGGAAGGTTCTTGCCGATCATCGATCATCACAGCGTAACACATGTATGTGCTTTCATTTTGGAATCAAAAGAACAATCACACATATTAAGGTTTGCTATGGAGATTTTTTTTAAGATCAGGAAAAAAAATTTGCCATCTAGAAAAGCTTACTACATGCTGTATTTGATTACTTTAGCTTAGATTAGATTAACTGGCTTCTAGTCACCCCATTATACGTAATTACACTACGTTTATGTATGTGGCTTTTATTAATTTATTTTATAATTTTTTTTGTTATATGATTATGTTAAAAAATCATGCATCGATTAAGAGAAAGCTAAGTTGATGTAATGATTCTATTATTATTATTATATCATTTTGTGTAAATATGTGAGAAGGTAATTTGATGGAAAATTAAATACTTAATATACAACTGCATTAATGCTCATAAGATAATGTGATGTAACCACAAATGTAATGCACGTTAGTGTAATGTATACTAAGAGTTGAAAATAGTGTAAATCTATGATAATTTAACTTGATGGAAAATTGGAGATTTAATATACAAGTATATTGATGTTCATAAGATAATGTAATGTAATAAATATTAACTAGTACTTGTTCTCGCGTGTTACCGCGGGGTTTTCTCGTAACGCTATGAAATAATATTATATGTTTTTACAAAAAAACAATAAGTCATAAGAATTCATAAAACAAAAATATAAATTTGTATAAGTTGTATAAATTCTAGCTATTGTTGTAACACGAATTTAAATATTAATAATATTACAATAACAATCAATTTATAAAGTTGTTATATAATCAAATAAGTATTTTAATAGGTTGTTAAACATTAAAAAAATACTAATAGGGTTTTATTTTAATATTTAAACACTTAAATTTGAACTTCAAAATATTATCTTTAAATAAATGTTAATGACTTTTATATTTTGTATTCTACTAAATATTAAAAAAAAAAATTAGAATAGTTTATTAGTATTTTTACGTTTGAACAACAGGATAACAAATATGCTCTTGAAACTCCCCCCTTCATCGTTTCTTATGTTTTAATTATTTTTTTCACCCCTTTAACTTTATCTCTCTTATAACACTCATACACCATACCATTTATTCATTTTAAAACCTCTATATTCACCCATATCTTTTTCTTCCTGCCTATAGTAACCATTATTTTTTAAATGTCTAGAAACGTAGTTGTTTAGTAGTTTTATGTATTTGAAATATTAATATAGTTCAATGTTGTATTAAATAAATATATATTTAATATTTGGAGTTAAATAAATGACATAGGAAAATACACCTAAATAAATAAAAACAAATCTGAATTTGGATCTCAAAGTGCATGTTTGCCAATGCTACTTTTCAAGCAACTTATAACTTATTAACTTTTAAAAGTTAATAAGTTATTTCTTATGTTTGGGTAGTTAATAACTTATTTAAAAAACAACTTTTAAACAAACAAACAAACAAACAAACCCAGTATTTCCCACTCAAGAGCAGGGTCTGGGGGTAGGTGGTGGCGAGTCTTTCCTCTATCTTGGTAGGTAGAGAGACTGCTTCCAAAGAGACCCCCAACTCGATAACAAAAGCCATAACGGTAGCAAGTCAGCATATAACTATCATAATGCTCACAACACACAGCATACAGTAATGAATCACCGAAAGCATACGAGAATGAAAGAGCATACATCAGAGAAGCAGCAAGTTTGACCTATATAGGGCAGATGTGGACAACGTACACATCAGACCCCGCAACACGTCTTCATTAACCCTTCCTACCTACGGATCCCACTAAAAGTCCTTAACTTTAATTCTACGCCTCCACTCACTCCTATCTCCCACTAAAAGTACTTAAACATTGTCTTTAATTCTTAAAATCTATTTAAAGTCTTCTTAATCTTTTCTTCATCAGGGATGTCAGTCTTCTAGTGCCAAGAAGCTTCAGTCCCATGCCTCTATTCCGTAGCTCTAACTCTTACCTGTCAACTGATATGCATACAAAAGTCAGCTTCGCTGAGTGAATTCTAGGTTTACTTTGCTAAATAACTTTCGTAAGAGATATTAGCTTTATCAGTTGAAAATAGTTCTCATCTATCAAGCATCAATACATACAGGCTATCACTTTATCGATACTTTATCATTGCTTTTCATTTCTCGTTATTTATTACTCTTCTTTATCCGTCAATTCTCTGTCACTATCGGTGCCTAGGCTCGCCTAGGACTTTACCGACACGCCAATTAAGGGCTTACAGTCGTACTCGATCAGGCCATTATTGTCATGCCAATTCAGGGCTTACAGACTAGCCTGTTCGAGCATTACTTTATCCGGGTGAGGGCACAACAAATGCAACCCTCCTTTAGCCATTGCTTGCAAGTCTTTACTTTATCCCTTGCCTGTAGGACTTTACTTGCAAGACTTTACTTTATCCAGGTACACATTATGGGCCCAATAACTTTTCTTTACGTTTCACTTTCATGTTTAAGTTATACATAATATAACACATCACATTACAAGGCAATTCATTTCTACTAGATCATATCACAATGAGGGAAACACACTATCAATTCATTATAAAACACCATTTCTCATATAAGATAGTATGTAAAACTTTACTTTAAAAGAACTGATCATAAAAAGTATGTATCTTAATATGCATACCGCCCCAAAACATTTAAAGCATGTATAAAATAGGGGATCTAGAACTCACCTGAACTTGTCCAATAGCTTAAGTTCTAAGCCACTTAAGCTATAGCCTGAACACTCTAGCTGCACGAAAATTAATATGCAAAAACGTCATTTTCTTCATAGTTTCGCCCATAGTTTCGCTACAGCGAAACTGCAGTTTCGCTGCCAGTTTCGCTGGGCAGCACTTCAGCTAGTTTCGCTAGGTAGATTCGCTGCCTTAAGCGCCCAACTTTTGTTGGAATTCCCTAGTCTCGCAAAGTCTATAGGTCAGTCTGGGTCTTAGCGAGATTACCGGCGAAACTATAGTTTCGCCCCAGCGAAACTGTAGTTTCGCTGGAACTTCTCCTAGTCTCGCTGAACTAATGTGCAGTTTCGCTGGTTAAATGCTTAAATTCGCTGAATCGGGGCCCAGTTTCGCTGGATGAACAGAAACTCAGATTCAGCCCATTTTTAACCCAAAATCTTAACTTTTTACGTCCAAATCCTTAGTTTACCTTCCATGAAACCAAATCTAAGCTTTTTACACGTTTTCATACGTAAAAATTCGATCTTTATGTGTTTCTTTAAACTTTTCAAAACCCCAAAACCCTAGAATCCGGGTTTGATCTACAGAAGGCCTTAGAGGCCGATTCTTACCTCGTTTTGTTGCTCTTTCCTTGTGTTTTGATGCTTCAATCCACCAGAACTTCAATCTTTCAATCCTTCAAGCTCCAAATTTTGAATTTCTTCACTTTCTCTCTCTACTTTCTCTCTCTACGAATTTGGTGGCTAGGGTTGTAATGTGATGGAATGGCACTGATTATGCATGTTTAAGGGCTGATTAGGGCCCTTAAACCCACCAAGCCTAGCCCATTAAGGCTAATTTGATCCATAGCCCACTAATTTACCCCTTTATTTCTTAAATTAACCCTTAAAAGCCCGTTATTATTAAATGACTTGTTTCGGGAAATTTCGGGGCGTTACAAGTCTCCCCCCTTATTTAGGTTCCGTCCTCGAAACCTGACTCGTCATTAAACAGATCGGGGTATTGGCGTCTCATTTCCTCCTCGGATTCCCAGGTGGCATCCGACCCTTTTCGGTGTTTCCATTACACCTTGACTTGGTTGACTACTTTATTTCTCAATTGTTTCTCCTTCTGATCCAGTATAGCCACTGGTTGTTCTACATAGTTTAGCTTCTCGTCCACCTCGATGTCATCTAGAGGTACGACTGCCTCATTTGGTGCTAAACATTTTCTTAAGTGCGACACATGAAAGGTAGGATGAATCCCACTTAATTCTTCTGGAAGGTCTAGCCTGTAAGCTACATCCCCAACTCGTGCTAGTACCTCGAATGGTCCGATGAACCTGGGACTCAGTTTCCCCCTCTTCCTAAATTAGATGATTCCCTTCCATGGTGACACTTTCAGCATTACCCTGTCGCCCACGCTGAACTCTATTGGTCTCCTTCTTCTGTCGGTGTATGACTTTTGTCTATCCTTGGCAGCCTTCATATACGTCTTGATTTTCTCCAACTTTTCCGTGGTGGTTTCCACGACTTCCAAGCTCCCTAGTTCCTTCTGACCAACATCACCCTAACAAATAGGAGTTCTGCACCGTCGACCGTACAATAACTCATATGGGGGCATCTTAATACTGGCGTGGTAGCTGTTGTTATAGGAGAACTCTGCTAGTGGCAAGTGATCATCCCAGTTACCGCCAAATTCGATAACGCTTGCCCGAAGCATATCCTCCAGGGTCTGGATCGTTCTCTCCGATTGCCCATCGGTCTGCGGGTGGTATGCGGTACTAACATGCAACCTCGCACCCATCTCTTCATTGAACTTTTTCCAAAACTTGGAGGTGAACCGCGTATCCCTATCTGAAACAATCGATACGGGCATACCATGTCGCGCCACAATTTATCGGATAAATAGTTCAGCAAGTTTTTCTGAACTAATTGCTTCCTTGATTGGCAGGAAATGCGCACTTTTAGTCAGTCTATCAACGACCACCCATATCACGTCACGGCCTTTTGTCGTGCGGGGTAGTTTTGTGATGAAGTCCATGGTAACATGTTCCCACTTCCACTCTGGCACTTCTAACGGCTGAACATAACCATAAGGTCTTTGGTGCTCAGCCTTCACCTGTAGGCACGTGAGACATTTATTTACATACGCAACCACATCTCTCTTCATCCCAGGCCACCAAAAATCTTTCTTCAAATCATGGTACATCTTATTTGCGCCTGGGTGTATTGAGTAGCGGGTCTTATGCGCTTCATCCATAATCTTTTCCCGCAAGTCACCATGCGTCGGAACCCATATCCTGCCATGAAGGTCTTAACACCTAAGGTGTTCTCTACCAATTCATCCGCTTTTCCCACCATCCTTTCCTTATTGAGTTGCTGCTCTTTTAAAGCGTCCATTTGAGCTTTGCTTATCATCCTCATAACATCTGGGGTCACTACTAGTTGGCACGCCTTCACCCGGATCGGTTCATATCCTTCCCTTCGGCTCAGTGCATCGGCTACCACGTTCGCCTTACCGGGTGATAATGGATTTCACAGTCGTAATCCTTTATCAACTCCAACCACCTCCTCTGTCTCATATTTAGGTCCTTCTGCTCAAAGAAATATTTCAGACTTTTGTGGTCAGTATATATGGCGCACTTGGTTCCATACAAATAGTGTCTCCAGATCTTCAATGCAAACACTACTGCGGCAAGTTCCAAATCATGAACTGGGTAATTAACCTCCGTGTCCTTTAGCTGTCTGGATGCGTATGCTATAACCTTTCCTCTTTGTATCAACACACAGCCTAACCCGCAGTAAGAAGCATCGGAGTATACCGTTAGGTCTTCATCTCCCTCCGGTAGGGTTAGTATAGGAGCTTTGGTCAGTCTATCCTTCAATTCCAGAAACGCATCTTCCTGTTCTTTCCCCCAGTCGAATACCACGTTCTTCCTCGTTAACCTTGTTAATGGGGAAGCTATCTTTGAGAAATCCTTGATGAACCTTCTATAATAGCCAGCCAATCCCAAGAAACTACGGATTTCGGATGGCGTCCTCGGGGAATTCCATTGCGTAACTGCTTCAACTTTCGCTGGATCAACCATTACCCCCTCAGAATTTATAACGTGCCCTAAAAACTGTACCTCCCGTAGCCAGAAGGCACATTTAGAGAACTTCGCATACAGTTTCTCCCTTCGTAAAGTTTCTAACACCTCCTTGATATGACAAGCGTGATCTCCTTCGTTCTTTGAGTATATTAGGATATCGTCAATAAATACTATCACCGATCTGTCCAGCATCGGGCGGCACACGCGGTTCATCAAGTCCATGAACGCCGCAGGAGCATTGGTTAGCCCGAAAGACATAACCAGAACTCGTAGTGGCTGTAGCGCGTTCGGAAGGCCGTCTTTGGGATATCTTGCTCCCTTACCTTCAGTTGGTAATATCCGGATCGGAGATCTATTCGGGAGAACCAACTTGCCCCTTGCAACTGATCAAACAGATCATCTATTCGGGGTAGAGGGTACCGATTCTTCACGGTCAGCTTATTCAACTCCCTGTAATCTATACACATCCTCATGCTGCCATCCTTCTTCTTCACAAACAGCACGGGAGTGCCCTATAGAGAAATGCTGGGCCTAATGAATCCCTTGTCAAGGAGTTCCTGCAGTTGTGACATGAGCTCCTTCATCTCGGACGGAGCTAGGCGGTAGGGTGCTTTGGCAATAGGTTGGGCTCCTGACAGTAAGTCAATCTGAAACTCTATCTCTCTATCTGGTGGTACTCCGGGCAGATCCTCCGGGAATACGTCAGGAAAGTCCCGCACCACTGGTACATCGGGCAACTCTTTTGCTTTATCTTTAACATCCTCGACATATGCTAGATAAGCTCCGCACCCTCGCCTCATACATTTCTCCGCCTTGATCATGGAAATGATCCTTGGAACCTTACAATCGTTATCACCGTAGATCGTAACCGAACTACCATCTGGAGCCGTTAATCGGATCATCTTCTGTTGGCATACTATGTTAGCATCGTGGGCCGCTAGCCAATCCATCCCTAGTACGACATCGAAACCTCCTAAGGGCATAACAAACAATCGTGCGGGAAAGTAATGGCCTCCTAGCTTAATGTGGCAATCCTCTATCATCCTGACTATTCTAATGGACTTACCATCGGCTGTTTCTACTTCGAAGGCATCATCTATTTCCTTAGTTTGGACATCTGGTGTAGCACAGAAGGATACAGATACGAAACTCTTACTGGCACCACTATCAAATAATATGGAGGCGCAAACATCATTGATAAGGAACGTACCTGACACTACGTCCGGGTCGTTCCTTGCTTCCTTCTTGTTCATGGTGAAAGCCCTTGCCTTGACCTTGGGCTTTCCATCATCCCCTTGTCATCACCCCTGCTCGTGCCCGAGCTTCCCGGCTTGGCTTTCTTGCAATCCCTGCTGTAGTGCCCCGACTCATGGCAGTTAAAGCACTCGTTTATTTCCGGGCACTCCCTAGCCATGTGACCCGTTTTCCCACACTGGTAGCACCCATGGCTACCCAATCGGCACTCTCCGGGATGCCTCCTCCCACACTTCCCACAGTTCTTAACTTCCTCGACCCCATTCACAACCATCTGTTTCGCATCCACCCTTGCTTTCTTGTTCCCCGTTGGTGGCCACCACTTCCATATCTCTTCCCATTGTTATTCCAAGCCTTCTTCGTCTCACCCACTATCACCGGCCTGCGATGATCGTACAACCTTCCACCGAGGTCCACCGCTGATCTAAAAGTACCAGGTCGGGCCGTGACCATGTCCCTACGAATGTCCAGAGGCAACCCTTGTATGTACCTCTTGATTCTCTTGGATTCGGGAGTCACCAAGTCAGGCACCAGACGTGCCATTTCATTGAATTTTGTAGTGTACTCCTGGTGAGTCATATTTCCAGCCTCCAAACTCACGAACTCTTGCTCAATCTTGTCAAGCTCTCTTTCCGGGCAGTACTCCTCTATCACCAACGTCTTCATCTCTGGCCACTTCATCCTCTCAATGGCCTCCTCTCCGTAAGACTCAACAATGTTATCCCACCAACACAATGCTGGATCCAAAAGGGAATGGGAAGCAAACTTCACCTTTTGGTTTTCACGGCACTCACTGATCTTCAGTACGGCCTCCATTTCCCTGATCCAACGCTGGGCAGTGGCAGCGTTACCAGTACCATCAAATGTTGGGGCCTACACCTCTGAAAATCCCCGTAGCTGCACCCCTTCGCCCTCTCTTCCACCTCGGGACCGTCATGGTTACCTATCTTCCTCGTCGCTCATCTCCTCAGTCTTGACCGCTCCCTTCTTATCAACCTTCTCTAAAGCCGCACTCTATTTACTGTCACCCTTAACCTGCTCCATAAATTCCGCGAGCAGAGTGGGCATCACTCCAGAGAGGACTTGATGCACCTCTTGGGCAATAGCTTCCTTCACTGTCTCCTTCAGTTTTGTCTGGTCAGTAGTGAGCCCCTCGGCTCCCATTTCTAACTCAACCTCCTCCTCTTTAACCGGCTCCTCGACCAGCTTTCTGGTTGACCTTTTCGTTGGCTTCACAGTTGCACTTGCAGTTTCCTTTGCCTTAGTCGGGGGCCTTCCCCTAGTGCTTCTCCGGGTGACCATGGTTGGAACTTCTTTCTTTGGTGTCATTCTTCCTACTTCCTATAAGATTCCGAATGTTAACATGGTCTTTCAAGGCAAGTTCAGTTCACGACAAGTTTTGTAAATTTTTAATAACAGTGGCCAGTTGTGATTAACTACTTACAGAACTCCTCGTGCCATAAACATTCCTATCCTGAACCACACTAACACTAGAACCTACTATACCTATTCTATGCACGTATAAGTCACATAAATTCATATAGGTGTCACAGATAACTTTATCATACTCTACCTCGGCTCTTACTTAAATAAGAAGGCACTATCCCTCGGAATAATACCTATAACATACTTTGTTACCTCTTGGCATGGAGCTTCTTGGACTGGCATCCTTGACACTTGGTCCCATTATCTGTTTAAGTTTAGGTTTACAAAAACAGTTTTCCCAAATCTCTTAAACATTGGCTCTGATACCAACTTGTAAGGCCCACCTTTCTCAGGGAAGCCTCACAGTTGGTCATTCATAGCAAAACATCGATTTAAAACAATCATTTACTCATATGTGTATAAATATATATTGCAGCGGAAAATACTATAAATTTCAATCCATTACAAATGAAATATAAACATTGTCTTTAATTCTTAAAATCTATTTAAAGTCTTCTTAATCTTTTCTTCATCAGGGATGCCAGTCTTCTAGTGCCAAGAAGCTTCAGTCCCATGCCTCTATTCCGTAGCTCTAACTCTTACCTGTCAACTGATATGCATACAAAAGTCAGCTTCGCTGAGTGAATTCTAGGTTTACTTTGCTAAATAACTTTCGTAAGAGATATTAGCTTTATCAGTTGAAAATAGTTCTCATCTATCAAGCATCAATACATACAGGCTATCACTTTATCGATACTTTATCATTGCTTTTCATTTCTCGTTATTTATTACTCTTCTTTATCCGTCAATTCTCTGTCACTATCGGTGCCTAGGCTCGCCTATGACTTTACCGACACGCCAATTAAGGGCTTACAGTCGTACTCGATCGGGCCATTATTGTCATGCCAATTCAGAGCTTACAGACCTGCCTGTTCGAGCATTACTTTATCCGGGTGAGGGCACAACAAATGCAACCCTCCTTTAGCCATTGCTTGCAAGTCTTTACTTTATCCCTTGCCTGCAGGACTTTACTTGCAAGACTTTACTTTATCCAGGTACACGTTATGGGCCCAATAACTTTTCTTTACGTTTCACTTTCATGTTTAAGTTATACATAATATAACACATCACATTACAAGGCATTTCATTTCCACTAGATCATATCATAATGAGGGAAACACACTATCAATTCATTATAAAACCCCATTTCCCATATAAGATTGTATGTAAAACTTTACTTTAAAAGAACTGATCATAAAAAGTATGTATCTTAGTATGCATACCGCCCCAAAACATTTAAAGCATGTATAAAATAGGGGATCTAGAACTCACCTGAACTTGTCCAATAGCTTAAATTCTAAGCCACTTAAGCTATAGCTTGAACACTCTAGCTGCACGAAAGTTAATATGCAAAAACGTCATTTTCTTCATAGTTTCGCCCATAGTTTCGCTACAGCGAAACTGCAGTTTCGCTGCCAGTTTCGCTGGGCAGCACTTCAGCTAGTTTCGCTAGGCAGATTCGCTGCCTTAAGCGCCCAACTTTCATTGGAATTCCCTAGTCTCGTAAAGTCTATAGGTCAGTCTGGGTCTTAGCGAGATTACCGGCGAAACTATAGTTTCGCCCCAGCAAAACTGTAGTTTCGCTGGAACTTCTCCTAGTCTCGCTGAACTAATGTGCAGTTTCGCTAGTTAAATGCTTAAATTCGCTGGATCGGGGCCCAGTTTCGCTGGATGAACAGAAACTCAGATCCAGCCCATTTTTAACCTAAAATCTTAACTTTTTAGGTCCAAATCCTTAGTTTACCTTCCATGAAACCAAATCTAAGCTTTTTACACGTTTTCATACGTAATAATTCGACCTTTATGTGTTTCTTTAAACTTTTCAAAACCCCAAAACTCTAGAATCCGGGTTTGATCTACAGAAGGCCTTAGAGGCTGATTCTTACCTCGTTTTGTTGCTCTTTCCTTGTGTTTTGATGCTTCAATCCACCAGAACTTCAATCTTTCAATCCTTCAAGCTCCAAATCTTGAATTTCTTCACTTTCTCTCTCTACTTTCTCTCTCTACGAATTTGGTGGCTAGAGTTGTAATGTGATGGAATGGCACTGATTATGCATGTTTAAGGGCTGATTAGGGCCCTTAAACCCACCAAGCCTAGCCCATTAAGGCTAGTTTGATCCATAGCCCACTAATTTACCCCTTTATTTCTTAAATTAACCCTTAAAAGCCCGTTATTATTAAATGGCTTTTTTCGGAAAATTTCGAGGCGTTACACACATCCACCTCAGCATTCGCATTTCCGCTACCTCTATTTGTTTCTCGTGAGATTTCTTTATGGCCCAACAGTCTGTTCCGTATAACATAGCTGGGCGCACTGCCACTCTGTATAGTTTTCCTTTTAGTTTTGCTGGAAACCTCTTATCACATAGAATCCCTGATGCTGCTCTCCACTTGCACCATCCTGCTTGAACACGGTGAGCTACATCGCTGTGTATCTCTTCATCCTCCTACACGTACGAGCCCAGGTATTTAAACCTAGACGTTCGTGGGACCGCCATACCCTGGATACTGATTTGTGTTTCCTCTTTAGCCTCACCACTAAAGTTACAATGCATGTATTCTGTTTTAGAGCGACTTATCCTTAAGCCTCTGCGCTCTAGTGCTGCTCTCCACTGTTCTAGCCTGTCGTTAAGCATCATTTTAGATTATGATATTAAGACTATATCATCCGCAAAGAGCATGCACCACGGAACTGGCTGTTGTATAGACTTTGTCATCTCATCTAGCACTACTGTGAAGAGAAATGGGCTCAGTGCCGATCCTTGGTGAAGTCCAACTTCCACTGCGAAGGAATCTGTGTCTCCAACTTGTGCTCGCACACACGTTTTTGCCCCGTCATACATATCCTTGATTATTTTGATATACCTCTCTGGTATCTTTCTAAGTCGTAGACTTTCTCAAATTAGTTGACGTGGAACACTGTCATAGGCCCTTTCTAGGTCGATAAATACCATATGGAGGTCCCTTTTCTTTTCTCTATATTTCTCCATTGTCCTCCTTATGACGTGTATGACTTCTGTTGTAGAGCAATCTGGCATAAATTCAAATTGGTTTATCGCTATCTGAGTTTCCCGTCTAATTCTCGCGTCAATAACTTTTTTCCACAATTTCATCGTGTGACTCAATAGCTTTATTCCCCTTGAAAAACAACTTTTAAGAAAGGTTAATAAGTTAAAATTGAAGAGTTAGTAAATACTTACTTTTAAGAAGGAAAAGTTTACAATTAACCTTTTGCCCCCCTTTCAAGGGTCGATGGATCTGCTTAGCAGAGGCTTTAATGGTGATACCCGAACCCTAAACTCAGAGGCTATCGGTCAGCAGAGGCTTTGGTGATACCCAAACCCGAACCTTAATGGTGATTTCAACAGTGTAGCGATTTCAACAGTGCAGCGATTTCAATGGCGATTTCGGGTCATCGATACACAACAGTGCTCGCCTTAGGGGCTGTTTGGGATTGCTTTTATTTATCTCCTTTTAACTTTTTGGAGGAGTGAAAAGACCAAAATGCCCCTCCAAAAGTCACCAGAAGTTAAAATTTTTAACTTCTGGTGACTTTTGGAGGGGCATTTTGGTCTTTTCACTCCTCCAAAAGTCAAAAGGAGATGAATAAAAGCAATCCCAAACAGCCACTTAATGGTGATTTCTACCCCTTCTCTGCTCATCTGTGCTCGCCTTTAATGGTGATCCCGTACCCCTGCGACGTCGTCTCACTTGCGACGCCATTCCACCTGCGAAGCCATGACCACTGTGGCGCCGACGCCATCGAATCAACCTGTGATGCCATAAACTCCACCCACCTCCCATTAATCCTCCACCTACCAATTGACAACAAATCGTCAATAAATTCTATGATATTTCAGGAAGATTTTGCGAAGAAAGGCTGACTTGAAGTTCGAGTTTCTCAACCATCGTCGTTTGTTGCTACAGGTTTGACTTTCTCTATCATTACTTGTTGATTTCTGATTTCAATTGTTTAAATAATTAAATGTATGCCTTGATATTCCTGATTTCAATTGATTTCTGATTTCAATTGCTGTAAGTGAGAAAATGCCTTGATATCTGATAGGTTTCAATGAATGAAAACTGAATATATATATCCCTGTTTAGTCTCTGCTATTAGGTACTTGAAATTACAATGAATGAAAACTAAAAGAAAGCCAAACTGAATATATGTACCTGTTTGTCTCTGTTATACCTGTTTAGAGCATTAGTCAACTGCCTTCTCATTATGTTCTTCATAACAATATGAAGTTGAACCCTTTTGTTTTGGTTTTCATTTTATGTGTTATGTTTTATTATCCTTTTTGCTGGTGTGTGTTATTTCTCAATGATCATTAGATACAAGTTATATATCGATCTCATTTTGAAGCTTTCTAAACTTGAGTTTATGATTGTTGATAGGAACAAGTAAAGTTTTATGGTTTTTAATACTTACCTCAATGGATTGTGAAACATCAACTAAAAGGTATAAATCAAAATTTTTGTGGGATGATGTTACATACAAAGAGTTTATTGATTCATGTTTACTTAAACTTAGAAGAGGGAATAAACCTTTTACTCATTTTAATAAGCTTGAGTGGGATAATATAGAAAAAACCATGTATGAAAAAATGGCAAAACCCTTGATAAAAAACAAATTAAAAACAAATGGGAGATCATGAAAAAAGAATGGAAGCTTTATGATCGCTTAGTGAGGCTTGAAACTGGGATTGGTGGGACGAGAAGCTTAATTGATGCATCGCCTGAGTGGTGGGAGGAGAAAATCAAGGTGAGTTTACTCTTGTTTTTAATCAATTATAGTTATGGATACATTCCGAAATCTATTAATTAATCTGTGTATGTTGTAGGAAAATAAAGACTTTGCCAAATTCAGGGGTGCAAATTTGGACATCTTCGAGACACATTATGCTCTTTTGTTTCGGGATTCGGTTGCCGTAGGAGATCAAGCTTTGAATCCATTACAATTTTAAAGCAGTGTTGGATGTGAAGAAAATATAGAGGGAAAAGGAGACAGTGATGAGATATGTTTAGGTGATGATGAGCCTTTGTTTCCTGCTTATGTTGAATGTAGTTCGAGTAAAAGAAAAAAATCTAAGGATGTTAGCAACAAAAGTTCAACCAAGAGCAAAACTTCATCTTTCGAAGACAAGCTAGATTAGCAACAAAAGTTCAACCAAGAGCAAAACTTCATCTTTCGAAGACAAGCTAGATGTTGTATTAGATGCATTGTCAACAAAATCACACAAACTTTTCCACCAAAGGTTGCATCCCCAACAATTACAGTTTGTATGGACATTTTTATCACTTTTTCCGGTTTTGAAGAAGGTTCTGAAGATTATTCACGTGCCTTGTGTGCTTTAATCAAAAAATAAAATCGTGAAGCGTTTATGTATCCAACGACTTATGAAGCAAAGATGGAGCTCCTTATGTTACTTATGGAAGAATGATTTGTCGTTTTAAGTTATGTGTTATCATTTGACAATACGTGTTATTTCTGTTTTTTAAAAATTGTGTTCCAACTATTTGACATTAGTGTATGTTATTTTTAAATTTAATATAATTGTTTTACATCCTTTTAAATTGTGTTCCAACTAATTGTTTTTAAAAATTGTGTTCCAACTAGGATGGATAGTGACGACTCTGATTCGTATGATGGTGATGTGTAAGGCCCCGTTCCCGGGCACCTCACAGTTGGTCGTCATTACCCATAAAACATACATTTAATATAACTTAATAAAAACCATGCAGCGGAAACTTTGAATTTACTATAAATGCTTTTGCAAAGTAATACAACACCCATTACAAAATATCGTTTGTTTGCATTACAATACAAAAACATTAACAAAAGAATGCCATCCCAAAAGAGCTGAGTAGCCGCCTCGTGCCATCCTCAGCAACACTACCTGCCAACTGGAAAACACATAAAAGTCAGCGTTGCTGAGTGAGTTCTAGTTTTGTAATAAAACATACTTTTACTTATTTAAAAGTATCCTTTCGTGCATGCGTTCATACATCATACGTACACAGAGATAATATTCGTTATTATCTTCATCATTCGTTATTCATCGTTATCTTTAACTTCTCGTATGGATTCTGTCAGGCTTTACCCACTTCATAGCACTTGGCTATGATTACTGTGGTCGAATGACAAGAATCCCGTTCATACTTACTTGCGCATTGAAAGGTGAATTGTACCAATACCATATGCTACACCCCGATCGTTATTAGCTACCGGGCCGAAGTCAACATATGAACAACAAAACGTATGCCACGGTACTAGAGGTAAGCGGTAGAGGTACCATGACCATGGTCAATCACAGAGAAGGACCAATCGCGTTATTCAATGCTTGCAAGACATAATTCGTTCGTTCATTAATGCATGTATTCATCATCATTCTTCTTTTCGTTCATTCGTTAATACATGCATTCTTCATCATGTTCCTCTTTCATTATCTTTCACTTTACGTTACATAATACTTCATTAGTTCATTCTCGTTATTCGTAAAGTTTCGGAAAGATAAGCATACATAGTTACAAGGAACATACACACTCATCATACATTCATCATCATACATTCATCATCATACATAGCATCACACATACGTAATCATACATAGCATCATCACTCACATTCAATAACGTCCTAGTCAACAGTCAGGTGAAACCCTACTGCACAAACTCCAAGGGAAATATGTTAAAAAGTCTAAGTATTTTGGGCGTATGAGCCTTGTTCTAGGCGTTTCACCACTGTCGGACTCATCAGCTACACTTACAAAAATTTCAGGTTCTGGGCTTATGAGCACTGCTGGGCGTATGACCCCTGTTGGTCGTTTTAGCCCTGTTGGTCGTATTAGCCCTGTTGGTCGTATTATCCCTGTTGGACTTTTGAGCTTACACTTAGAAAATTTTCTCTGGTCATACGACCAAGGTCCAGACTTTTCACCCTCATACTTAGTAAAATTTTCAGACTTATAAGTCTGGGCGTTTTAGGACTGTTGGACATATTACATGCTTGGACTCATAACCTTACTTAGAATATTTCTAAGGCAATTTCCTGGGCGTATAAGCACTATTGGACACATTACCTTGCACTTAGTTATTCTAAGTCCAAATTTCAGGCGTATTACTACTATTTGGGCTTGTTAGTCGTTTTAGTAACCTGCTCATATGACATTCATATTTCAAATTCCCAATCATCAGAATGCCTAGTACTAAACATATACACATGATTCTAGGCATAAATCTAACATAAACATAAACATACATACATTCATATCATACGGGTATTATACCCAAACTTATAAAAACATACTTACATGCATTTTCCAGCCCCAAAACATTTTAAAAACAAGTAAAAAGGGGTCTAGAAACTCACCTTAGTTGTTTTCTTCGAATTTACACCCTTCACCCTAGCTGTTCAAAAGGTTCTAACACCTAGGAATCCTTTAAACACGCATTCAAACACATATACACACACATAAGCACATAACCGAGGCTAATTTAGCCAAGAACAACTAACAAAAACATTAAACCTTACCTAAAAATCGAACTCTTCTTCTTGTTCTTCAAAATCCGAAAGTTTTCTCTGCTTTTGTGCTTTCTCTCTCTAAAAATATCAAATGGTAGGAAATGCAGGCAACATGGGCGGCCATGCCTCCCTTTTTGTACAAAATAAATAACAACTTTGCCCATTTGGCACTTTTGGTCCCTCCTTTTTAGTTGACTTTTATTTTCTCTCCTTTTCTTTCTTTTTCATTCTTTTATTTCTTTAAAAGAATTTACGGGTGTTACATGATGAAGAAACTTTGGGCGGTGAGGATATAGAATTGAAAAGGTTATGTGAAATAGATGTTAAAGGGATAATAATAGCACGTGACTTGCATAATAGAAGAAGACAATGTCACTCGTCAACAAAAACAGGGCACATGTTTATAACTGAAATATTAAATGAGCATCCTAGACGATGTTATGAAATATTTAGAATGGACGTACCAGTTTTCAAGCAATTATGCCTAGATCTTGTTACTAATTATGGATTGAAACAACCCCGCAATATGTCTATTGATGAGTCGATTGGAATCTTCTTGATGACTTTGGGTCATGGGTGTACGAATAGATTTGTCCAAGAATCTTTTAATCATTTCGGTAAAACGATTCATAGACATTTACATAAAGTTATGATAGCCATCCTTAAAATGAGTGCAAACATTATCACGTCACCCACAAACCATAATGGTGATGTACCCACGTATATATTAAATAATCCTCGGTATTATCCAATATTCAAGGTACTATCTAATGTTCCGTGTTTCCAATGTTGCAATTTAACAAATGAAGTAATTATTTCATCCTTTTGTATTTGTAGGGTTGTATTAGCGTTATTGATGGGACACATGTGAGGGCATCAGTTCGATTGATGGACCAACCAAAGTACATTGGTCGCAAAGGATATGCAACACAAATATAATGGTTGTTTGTGATTTTTACATGTGCGTTACATTTGTATGGCCCGGATGGGAGGGGAGTGCACATGACACGAGAATATTTAATGAAGCCTTATGGAGGCCGGAACTTCAGTTCCACATTCAATTGGTGGTTAGTATAATGATCCGTTCTACATCTATTTTTTTATTTCTTATACATGTTAGAAAAACCTAACTATTGTTTGTTTTATTTGTAGATAAATATTACGTTGTTGATACCGGATACCCAAATACTAAAGGTTATCTTGCTCCGTACAAAGGTCAAACCATTCATTATCATATACCGGAATTTCAACGTGGACATAGTAGCGCCATGCGTGCTCTTCGGGGACCAAAAGAGACATTTAATTATTACCACTCATCGTTGCGAAACATTATTGAAAAGCTTTTGGAGTGTGGAAAGCTAGATGGGCGTTATTAAGAGATATGCATGTTAACTATACATACAAGCACCAAGTGAGTATTGTGATAGCGTCAATGGCGATCCATAATTTTATTAGAAAGGCTGGTAGCTTTGATGAAGCATTTAACTCCGCCCAACAAGAATCTTACAATCCTAGAAAAGGTGGTACTACAAATGACATTAATGAAGAACTTCCAACTACAAATCGTTTGGATCATGATGTTACGTATATGGCAGCAATAAGAGATATAATTACGCAAGATTTAATGGACTCGTAAAGATGAATGTAGTATGACATTAGCTTCATAACATCATGCAATGTTGGTGTTATTTTAACAATCTCATGAAGATGAATGTAGTATGATATTATCATTTATAAATTATGTAAATGGATCTTATTTTATATATTTCATATTTTTTTTTCAATTTGCAAGATGGAAATAGTAAACAGCGTATTAACTTATAAATAAGCAATCCCAAACATTTTTTTAGAAACAGCTTATTGACTTTTAATAAAATGTCCTTTTTGGTAATTTTACATTAAGAAGCTAAACCAAACACTTTTTAGAAAATAGCTTATTGACTTTTTAGTTTATAAGCTAATCCAAACACTTTTTTAAAAACTATTTTTAAAAGTTATAAGTTAATAAGTCCTTTTGCTCAAAAGTCTTTTTCAACAAAATAAGCAATCCCAAACATGCCCTTAGAATTAACATTTTATAGTAGTCCTTTGAAGTTACATATTTTTCTTAAAAAACTTAGATCTGAAATAACTTTTCATATCTTCCCCAAATCATTTCCTCCTTTTAATTCTCAAAAAAAAAATTAAAACCACCTTGGCTTATCTTCCACCACCACCACCAACACCACCCAACACACCTTGCCTGTAACAGATGTCGGCGACACCAACATACCCTCACAGCGACCAAAAGACAGATCTGTCACTTCTGTTTGTGATATTGGTGTCACCGTAAGGGGATAATGCATTCTTCAACAGAGAACGTGACGTTGCCATGGCTCCGACGGAGGTGGCGGCGGCTTTAGCGATATGCAGCACGACAACTACCGCAACCATCGCACCACCACAACTACATGTTCATTCTAACCCTACTCCATCACGGTGACCGAAAGATAGACCCGTGGCCGCTGCCATGGCTCCGGCAGCGGCTGCTTCACCGAGCCGGAAACTGTTCCAACCTTAGTCGTTGCATTATCAGCTTGTAATTTTAGCATCGTCACTTATAAATTGTGCTTTTAAGACTTGAGCTTTTGAAAGTTGTACCTTATTCTTTGCCTTTGGTACGGTGACACTGTAGCCACCGATCAAAGGGAATAATATGTATTATAATATAATTCAACTATATTAAAAAACTTCATAATAAAAAAGTGAGATTTAGTTGGAAAGAATAAATACATAATGTCCTATTTAAACTTCATAATAGAAAGTGATATTTAGGTGATGTAAAAAATATAGTGTAATTGACTAATTAAATGTATCTCATTTAATGTAAGTATGTGAAAAGGTAATCTGATGTAAGATTTAGAGACTAAACAAATATAGATAGGTGTTAATGTTCATAAGATACATGTACAATATATAATAGTTCAACTACACATTTGATAAACTATTGAAATGTTATGTGTATTCATGCAAGGTATTATAACATTCAAAATTTATCTAAAAAACTTAGCAGGGTAAAGTGAATACATTATACAAAATAATTTCAACGAAAATTGATATTACACAAACATTAAGTTACATAAAAAAGAAAATCTTTACACAAAGATTAAGTTACAGAAAAATAAGTTATAAAAAAACATGAAGCAAAACATGAAGCATGAAGCAAAAATATGCATTTAGCATTTTAACAAACCATACTTATTTCATACTCACATGTATAAAGAATAAAAAACATTCTTTGTTTAGAACAAACATGTATAAAACAATAAGAAACTTAAAAAATATTCAAAATTTGTCATACTATGTTGTAGAGGTAAAAGAAAATAATTGAACCACTAGGTAAAAAACGTATTAAGAGTGTTGAAACACAATTATAAAAATAAAAGCTTAAAAAATTATCAAGCATATATGGAAGTTTGAATATTGGAATATGTGAGAAAAAAGATGTTAAATCATAGTAAAGATAAAGTGTATAGAAAATGAAGGCTTGAATCATTAAATGCATGATTCATGTAAAATGACATTACTATACCTTAATGATGTTTTCCTCTTTAGCTGATGTGGCAAACTGTGATTGATTAATATGAGTTAAAGAGTTCTCCTAAATACTTATGATTGTCGTATAAACTTATTTCTATATATATACTTGATCTTTGATTCTACTTGGTCAAATTTCGGTTAATTGGACCGTGGAAACTGATTCACGATATGTCGAGTAAGTTTGCTAAGTTCGAAAAGTTTGAAAGTCAAGATATTAGGAACTGAGATAAGAAGGTTTGATTTTGTCTTGATTCGCAAGAGGTTAAAGATTCAGTTTTAACACTGGACACTGGTGCGCAAGTACTCATGGATGTGTTCTCTGTTCTTGATTATAAAGGTTAAAAGTTTTAATTTTATTGTCAGAGGTTTTAATCTATTGAGTTTTTAATTTTAATGGTAAAGGTTTGGTTTAGTTTTATTTTCTCAAACTCATGTTGGTATATCTAGTGATCTTGAGTATATCTAGTGAACAAGAAGAGTATATTGTGGTTTTAAAACCAAAGAGTTTGTTTTGAACTATCAACTGTTTTAATTGAATTAAAGTAGGTACGGGCAAGAACCATTTATTTGGATTAATTATTGAGAATGGCTCAATTATATGCAACCCATTTTCTCAAATAATAAAACCCAACTTATCAAACCCTTAAATTTTTAGTATATTATCATAGTAAATGGGTCAGCAACTTGTATTGTTCTTACTTGGATTTCAATTATTGTAAGTATCAAATTTAAAGTCCGATTGATGGGTATAATTGAGAGATTGAACTTGTATTTGAAGATCTGATTCAACATGCTAGTGGTTTATGGGAAATAAAGAAAGTTTAACCGAGATAACGATCGATTTAAATAATAATAATAATAAATAAAAATAAAGCCAAAATTGTCTTGTTGGAGATGTGAAAACCCGAGCCAACTTAGGAAAGATTATCTATGCCTAATGAGACGGGTCCAAATGGGTCGAGAGACGCAAATGCTCCACAAGATACATTTTCTAATTCTACTATACAAGTATTCATTCGGGACATGTTAACTATTTAAAAAATATAAAAACTAGATCTGATTTAAAATAGCAAAGTTATTCATTTAACAATTTAAATAGTAAACAGATAATAGGTAATCGTTTTGAATCAAATGAAGTTAATACTAAAAGTATTTGTTTACATAATCAATTTGGTTGTTAGGCTACGATTTTGTTTACAATAGTCTGTAGGATGTATATAAGTCTGGAAGACCCATTGTGTTGTGAAATAAATGGAACATGGTATACGGGTTTCATTTTGGATTCAAAAGATCTAATGCTAGTGAACATAATTTGGCTGGGAATTATGTACCATTTATTTCTAAATCCTTTTATGTACGGGTGTGTGTGTATATATATATATATATATATATATATATATATATTATATATATATATATATATATATATATATATATATATATATATATATATATATATATATATATATATATATATATATATATAGGATAGGGATCAAATGTTAACCCTTGTTTATTGCGATAACCCATTAACACAACTTGTGGTCCACAGTAGGCCACGTCGCCACTGTAACTTAGAGTTACAGTGGTAAAACTAGTGGTTCAAAACGAACGTTAAATTTTTTTAAAAAAAATATAGCAAGACCATACTCAAATTAAAGATATTAAAACGATCTATTTAATGGTGTAATTTGTTTAAAAAAATAACATCATACAGAAAAGTTAAAAACGTTATAAAAAATGGTGGAGATTTTTAAAAATGGAGGGAAAATCGTTACATCAATGGTGTAACACGATTTAAATGTTAGTTACAGTGGTGTAAGTGTCCACTACATTAGAGTTAACGGGTTATCACAATAAACAAGGGTTAACAAAGGAACCTTACCATATATATATATATATATATATATATATATATATATATATATATATATATATACATATATATATATATACATATATATATATATACATATATATATATATATATATATAGGGTCAGGATCTTTTCAGAACTCGTAAAGATCGTGAGAACTATGAGAACCAATATTAGCCGTTGATCTATGTAAGTTTTAATTAATATATATTTTATAAAAAAGGGTATTAAGGTAAATTAACAAGTATTTTGACTTGGTAACTTCCTAAATTATCAACTCATATTTAGAAACTGAATTCTTTTGATTTCCTCACTAAATCAACGTTATTTAAATTATTTCAAAATCCTTTCACTTTCATTCACAAATCGAAAGGATATTTATATCCATTAACATTACGTCTTCCTAAACAAACCCCCACCATTGAAGAAAAACTGCGATTCCAAGCGGTAAACAAAAATATATTCCAACCAGGTATTATGTTTCATTCACCTTCCAGCACTGCCAATGAAGTCAGCATACATGCACCACTATTTTGGATCATCATCAAAAAGATTTCCGAAACGCCCACCTGATGAATGTGATCACGAGTAATTTATGCAAAGAAGCAATCAAAAGAGAAATAGTCACTATATATCGACGTCAGATTCGGTTTGATTCTACCGCTCTTGATACTTCTAACCCATTTCCGAATTCGATAGAATAAAAGGCAACAGTTCAACAATTTCCAACTAATTGGTCCTGGTCGATGTTGCTTCTAAAGTAATCGGGAATTACGTTCATCGCATCGACCACTTCAACAACAAATTCATCATCGGTTCTCCTAAATTAAGACTAAAATTCCATAGCTTCATACTCAAAGGTAATAATCGGCCATTTGAATTCATACTTGGTAATTAATTATGCAATATTTATCCAAATTTCATTGATATTATTTTCAATTCATTCACGTATAAATCAAATACGTGACTCTCCTATCCCGTATCACAATATTTGATTAAATTTTTCATCGTGCAGTGAACTGTCATCTTGAGAAGGTATTTATATGTTCATGAACCCAGTTGGTGATTCTATCCAAATCAAATGGAGAAGTTGGTTAAAGATGTTGATGTTGATGAAGAAGGTAATACCGCATGTATTAATGAAAAGAGGAGGAAACATTATAGCGTTACTGTGATTTTTTCGATTATCATGATGCTTGGTATGTTCATTTAAAACAACATTAGTTTATTTGTTTTTATGATGATGTTGAATCATTGATTAATAAGAATGAATTTTATATATTTAAATGATTGGTGTTCAATCCTATATGGCGAACTATTTGTTTAGTATTTCGTTTTACATAAATTTTAACTGTTTTACATTTATGTAAATGTGTTTAAATATAAATCAAGCAATATACTTTCAGGTTTGTTATCTACACTATATGTGATAAGGATCATTTTTACACATATGTAAATGAATTATTGCTAATGTGGACCATATAATCTATACTATATGTGATAAGGATCGTTTTACATAAATTTTGACTGTTTTACATTTGTATATAGACTTACCTATACGTAAAATGTATGTAAACTTAATTACATATACATAAAGCTATATGTAAATTTGGTTACATATACGTAAACATATATTTAAATTTGTGTACATATACATAAATGACATAGCCATTTGATTACGTTTACGTAAATCATAGTTATATCAATGAAATATTGGGTATTGTTTTTAATTTGATTGTGTAAATTTGATTACATATATGTAAACTTGATACATAAGCATACATATACATAACCTGCATACTTATAACATATATCTTTCAAAATACATTAACTTGCATATATGTAAATTGCTTAAGTTTGTACAATAATCTCAAAACTAATGTATATGTAACTTCTTATCATATATTTAAGTAGTTTAAATTAGTTGATTTGGCAAATTTTTAGTGCTAAATTGTGTGTTATTTTAGCAGATTCTTGCTATTGTTTTTTTAGTTTTTAATAATCAAGTGTTAAATTAAGATTTTTTTATTGTAGTTGCTATTACATTTAGTGTTATTTACATATATTTAAATTATGTAATTTATACAAATGTCGATTTGATGCATATAAAATACATTTTTATTTTTATGTATTTGATTTTTTAGTTAAATTTATATGTAAGTTATTTTTTAGTTAATAAAATTTATGAATGAAGGTGAGAAAGGATGTAAAATATGGGATCTTCCCTATTTTTAGGCGTTTCCATAAAAACATAATAATCTCATTTTACTAATATACCCTTAATGTTTTAATTACATTAAATGATTTAATATATTGACTTACAATATTACCATTTTCAATTTCAACCATAAATTAGTATGATCAATGGCTAAGAAAAGTTCTGTGAGTTCACATTTTAATAGGAGTCCTGTAAAGAACCTGACCCTATATATATATATATATATATATATATATATATATATATATATATATATACATGGTGCATAAACTTGGGTGCTACGAGTCATGTGCGCAATGAGTTAAACTGGTTTGAAGAATTTGAACCAGTTGAAGATAGATCTGTACTAAGAGTGAAACATGCATCAGCTGAGCCTATGAAATTTTTTGGAAAAGTTTGACTTGTATATACATCTTGAAAACAATTATTATTAGATTATTTGTTGTATGTACCAAGTATTCAGGAAAACTTAATAATGTCCTGTTTGGTGTTGAATTTGTTTTTATGACATCATTGTCTTCTAACAAAGTCAATTATGTTTCTAATATGACATGCTATATTAAGTCATGTGAATTGTTTTAAAATGAAAGACATGTCTAAGATGAGTTTGATATTAGCTTTTGATATAAATCAAAATAAATATTATACTTGTAAATTAACTAATATTAGAAAGAAACTGGTTATGTTAAAAGGAATTCTAAGGTAATAGAACTCATTCAATCAAACTTAATAAGAATATGTTATCATATTGAAATGAAGGATATGGGGGAAGCAGATATGATCCTTGGGATAAGGATTAAAATGAGCAATAATAGCTTGTCACACCCCCGCTAATAGCGGAAACACGGGGATGCGAGCGAGACGGGATCGTCATAACACATGGTATACGATATAGTAGCAATATAAATATGATGACAAGCGTGTCATGACGACACCCGAACACAAATGGAGACTTGTGTCGCGTTCAGTCAATGTTCACAATAGCATAGCCATAATCACAACATAAAAATGATCACATAAGCATTGATGATAACATGTATTGTAAATTCCCACAACTCGGGAACAAGTATACAAATGATCAAGTTTAATCAACCAAGATTAATGTTTAACAAAAGATGATAAGTCACAAAAATGCATCCTAGGGTCCCCTCTAAAAGGCAGCGCTCCTAGAATCTTCAATTACCTTGATCACCTGAAAAGACATGCTCAAAACGGTCAACATAATTGTTGGTGAGCTTCGCAGGTTTTAAGTAATAAAAGATGTTAAGATGAAAACAACTTGTAAGTTAATAAGAGTTACCGTGACTACACTTATGTGTAAGCGGTTTTACAAGATATAGATAGCTACAGCCAAACCTAAACATCGGTTCCACATGGGAATTGATGGCTGTAAAGAAAGCATCCCATAAGTTTTACATGACGTAGCAAGATCCACGAAGCGCATACGTATAAGTTACAACCAAACTAATCCTTAGGTCCCATTACTGGGATTAATAGTTGTAATGGATGATCGGCTTAGAAGAATCACAGCTTCAATCTTACCGGGGTCCACATGAATTCCATCTTTGTTAACCACATGACCTAAAAACTTCACTTCTCGAAGCCAGAACTCACACTTCGAGAATTTGGCGAAAAGTTTCTCTTCCCGCAATAGTTCTAGAATTGCCCAAAGGTGTTCTTCTTGATCCTCTTTCGAACGGGAGTAGATAAGTATGTCGTCTATGAATACGATCACGAACTTATCAAGATAAGGCTTGCACACCCGATTCATCAAATCCATAAAGACAACTGGTGCGTTGGTCAACCCGAACGGCATGACCAAGAACTCATAGTGCCCGTATCGAGTTCTAAATGCTGTTTTTGGAATGTCGTCCTCGAATACTCTTAGCTGATGATATCCAGATCGAAGGTCGATCTTAGAGAAATACGAGGCTCCTTACAACTGATCAAACATGTCGTCGATTCTAGGGAGAGGATACCGATTCTTCACGGTCAATTTGTTCAACTCCCTGTAGTCGATACACATACGGAACGACCCATCCTTCTTCTTGACAAATAACACCGGTGCTCCCCACGATGAACGACTCGGTCGAATAAAACCCTTCTCCAGTAGTTCCTGTAGTTGACTGGACGACTCTTGCATCTCGGAGGGTGCTAACCGATACAACGTCTTTGCTATCGGTGTAGCTCTAGGAACCAGCTCTATACGGAATTCCACCTGTCATGGAGGAGGCAATCCAAACAAATCATCAGGGAACACCTCTGGGTAATCCCATACAATCAGAATGCCTGCCAATTTCGTCTCTTCTTCCTTCTTTTCTACCACGTGAGCCAGAAAAGTGTAACACTGCTTCCGTAGACTTTGGCGTGCTTTCATGCAGGAGATAAGCTTCAAGTTCTTTCCCGGTCGCTCTTCTTGTATTCTGAGTACTTTCCCGTCTGACATAGGAATCCGCACTACTTTATCTTGACAAACAATCTCAGCTCCATGTTTCGACAACCAATCCATTCCCACTATTACGTCAAAGCTTCCCAACTCAAAGGGTATCAAATCTATGTTGAAGACCTGGTCTTCCAATATCAGGGTGCAGTTCTTAATAATTTCCTCTGCCTGTTAAACCCTACCATTAGCCATTGCTACGGAGTAACTAGTTTCTAGTCTACTAGCACTCAAATCAAGCATTTGTACAAACTCAGATGATATAAAACTATTGTCTGCCCTAGTATCAAACAGTACAGATGCGAAATGGTTATTGAGTAAGTGCGTACCCGTGACAACGTTCGGATCCTGACGGGCATCATTAGCTCCAATGACGAAGGCACGACCCCGTGCAACATTACCTTGGTTTCCTTGGCCTTGAGCACCCGCTATGGCCACTATCTGCTGCTGGTTGTTTCCTTGCTGACCTGGTGCCCTATTCAATCGAGGGCACATGTTTCTGAAGTGATCGAGGCCTCCACACTCGTAACAGGCCCTGGCATTCCCGGCGGGTTTAACCGCGTTGAAGGGTGCTACTAGATTCGGTGCAGTTCTACAGTCCTTCGCTAGGTGCCCCGAGCGCCTTCAGTTCACACACGCCCGACATGGCATTGCTGGGTGATGATGAAGGTTGCACCTGTCATATTTCGGGTACGGCCCAGCATATTCTTTCTTTCCTTGAGTCACAGCCACAAAATTTTGGGTCGTCTTGGCCTTCTTATCAAACCTTCCGGCGTTAGGCCGGCTCGTTTCCCCCGCCTCCTTTCTCTTCTCTGCTCCCCTACCCAATACCCCTGTCCTTATCATCTCATCAGTGAGAGCGCCAGCCTTCAGAATTGCGTTCGGGATTGTAGAAGGAGCAGCTGCAGTTACCATTGCCCGGATTTGAGGCGCGAGTCCCCAAATATACCTTTCAATCCTCTTGAGTCCGGAGTGACTAGGTGTGGAACTAGTCTAGCCAGCTCGTGGAATCGGTCAGTGTAAGCTGCATGCCCAGCCCCCACCATAGCATGATTCCAAATTCATGCTCAAGTTTCTGCATCTCGTTGAGGGGGCAGTATTCCTCAGTAATCAGGGCTTTGAACTCATCCCAAGTCATCTGCATCGCAGATTCTCTTCCTCTAGCTTGAACCTGGGTGTTCCACCAGGTTTGTGCTCTGCCCTGCAGTGAGCACGTAACATACTTGATTCTTTGACTGTCGAGGCATTCACTGATGTCAATCACTGCCTCCATCTTTTCAAGCCATCTAGTCAGGGCTATCGCCCCACCTTTCCCATCGAATTCCCGGTTGCAGGTGTGACACCCTACACATATCCCACATCGGCCGTGGACAGGAGAGATTCCTGGTTCATAAGGAATGTCTGGCCTTTAATATCAACAACGCGTTTTGGGCGTATGGCTGTGGATGAGAGGAGAACTCCACAGTTAAGCGTGCTCAGATGGGAGCAATCCAGGGATGGGTGACCTCCCTGGGAAGTTTTCACCGGGCAACCAAAAGCAAATCCGTGAGCTCCTCGTGGGCGAAGCGGACATATTGTTGGTGTGAGAGGCCGGGTGTACAGAATGGTATCAGAGCCACTCCTGTGCCGTTCGGGGTGTGGGACATACCTCACCAAGGATGGTGACTTCTCGGGCTCATCGAGGACGATGAGTCCAAACAGGGGGTGCTTGTGACACCCTACACATATCCCACATCGGCCGTGGACAGGAGAGATTCCTGGTTCATAAGGAATGTCTGGCCTTTAATATCAACAACGCGTTTTGGGCGTATTGGCTGTGGATGAGAGGAGAACTCCACAGTTAAGCGTGCTCAGATGGGAGCAATCCAGGGATGGGTGACCTCCCTGGGAAGTTTTCACCCGGGCAACCAAAAGCAAATCCGTGAGCTCCTCGTGGGCGAAGCGGACAATATTGTTGGTGTGAGAGGCCGGGTGTTACAGCAGGCCATAAATTCCTTATAGGAACATCCCCGTCTTGTATTATCGACCCCAGTTTTGTTCCCAGTTGTTCCGCCAATGCCAGTATCTTCCCCTGTTCCTTGATTATGCTGATCATTAGTATCATGATCCCCGTGGAGATTATGATTCCGAAGAGCGTCGCTCACTTGAGTCACTATAGTTGGAATCAGTGCGGCTAGCTGCTGAGCAATCATAGCAGCTATATCAGGGTTTTCAGTTCCCTGATCGTTGATGACGGGAGCACCACCTGTTCTTGGTGGCCTTCCTCTACCTCTGCCTCGTGGGGTCTCACCCTCGCGATTTGTACTGCGGGTGGCTCTTCGAGGCGGCATTGTTCTAATCATAAAGGGAGTAAACATGTAAACCTTAGTCACTTGAAGATACACAAGTATTCCACTTATCAAGTTCCAACGTTTCATGTTCCGGTCAGTCAAGATCACCATGCTGCCCATTTCAAGCATATTCTCGGTATACCGGTGATGTTTATGTATAGGGTTCCCGCAGCGTTCCCACCACACCCACGATGTACCGAGAATGATGCCTAATCCAGTTACATGACATCCGACCTTCCTTCACATCATATCCATAATAATCCATCAAGTCAACTGAGAGCCCAACATGTAATCACATATATTCTGGCAGAGGTTGTCTATCCCGCGTCCTTGAAAGGACTCAGATATGGCCTCCTCGGGTCGGTCTCAGTATCTGAGGTTAAGCGCAATGTATGATCTGTGAAGATCTCTTCGGGTCTCAATACCCGGATTTGGTTATGATAACTTGGCGCGCAGAGGGAACGGAAGATCCAATAGGAAGCATCTCATAAGGGATGAGCACAAGGGCTCCAGCATAAGGTGAAAGATCACAGAAAAGAAGGACAACCAAACATGTAAAGAGGAACACATACACGAGATATATAAATGCACACAAGCTTAAGCATGCAAATCTACATGAAGGTTCCTAGGTTGTAGTCTAGGTCAAGTGTAATCACCTAATTCTCTATAACCAATGGCTCTGATACCAGTCTGTCACGCCCCCGCTGATAGCAGAAACACAGGGATGCGAGCGAGACGGGATCGTCATAACACATGGTATACGATAGAGTAGCAATATAAATATGATGACAAGCGTGTCATGACGACACCCGAACACAAATGGAGACTTTTGTCGCGTTCAGTCAATGTTCACGACAGGATAGCCATAATCACAACATAAAAATGATCACATAAGCATTGATGATAACATGTATTGTAAATTCCCACAACTCGGTAACAAGTATACAAATGATCAAGTTTAATCAACCAAGATTAATGTTTAACAAAAGATGATAAGTCACAAAAATGCATCCTAGGGTCCCCTCTAAAAGGTAGCGCTCCTAGAATCTTCAATTATCTTGATCACCTGAAAAGACATGCTCAAAACGGTCAACATAATTGTTGGTGAGCTTCGCAGGTTTTAAGTAATAAAAGATGTTAAGATGAAAACAACTTGTAAGTCTAATAAGAGTTACCGCGACTACACTTATGTGTAAGCGGTTTTACAAGATATAGATAGCTACTGCCAAACCTAAACATCGGTTCCACACGGGAATTGATGGCTGTAAAGAAAGCATCCCATAAGTTTTACATGACGCAGCAAGATCCACGAAGCGCATACGTATAAGTTACAACCAAACCAATCCTTAGGTCCCATTACCGGGATTAATGGTTGTAATGGATGATCGGCTTAGAAGAACCACACAGTCGATGCATCCATCAACAATAGCAATCACAGGTAGCATCAATCGACACATAATATCAAAGTAGTAGCGCATAGTAATGTGATACCACCAAGTAACATACAAGGTGGTAACATAGCATAGAGTCAAGTTCATATAGCATCAATCAACAAGATAAGCAAGATAAGAGTCTCATAAAAGTAGCAGCCAGCTTCCACTAGGGAAGATGCTTGAAATCAAGTTAAGTAGGTGAGCATTCTTTTCCCCCAAGTTGAAAATATTTAAAAGGTTTTATAAGAGTAAAAAGGGGCTACGAAACTCACGGAATAGATGATAAGCACGTATGATGAATATTCCCAACGGTAGAATGCTATGAACGGTCAAACACCTATTGACAGTTACTGACAAGTATTAATATGAGCATAAGGCATAAGATGACATTCGATTAGTTCGGGCTGTTTCGGTTCGGTCATGGGTAGCACACACAAGCAGGCATACACATATCAGACCTTATGTAGATCCAAGTATTAAGAGTAGTCGTCATTGCTAATGACATCCGTATGGGGGTACCATTATTATAAAAGATAGTGCTTGTTAAATATTTGTAGTCCAAAATGGGTTGTCGATAATTGTAAAAAGTTAGGTTACTTTAAATCAAAATAGCATGTGCCTGTTGATAGCGTTGACTTTAATCTTTGTGATGACACTTTATTGATGTTACCTTATCATCACAAGACATTCAAAAAGGGAATTCACACATACACGCATCATCAGTCACACAACAGGACCGGACGCACGACTCAACCCTCCATTCGCACGAATGGACCTTCAGTCGTACGAATCAGCTTCATTCATACGATTAAACCTTCATTCGTGCGACTAAGCATTCAGTCGTACCATGCAACACCCAATCGCACGGCTCAACCTCCATACGCATGATTGAACCTTCATTCGCACGAATCAGCTTCATTCGTACGATTGAACATTCATTCGTGCGACTGGCCTTTCAGTTGTGCGACTCACGCACAATCGCACATAATCTCATCCGCACTGGCTCAATCGCACGCACATTCACTCGCATGGACTCAATCGCACACACATTCAATCGCATACACCCAGGCGCATGACTCAGTCGTGCGATTCACCCAATCGCACAGCTCAGTCACGCGACACACCCATACGCATGACTCAGTCGTGCGATTCACCCAGTCGCACTGCTCAGTCGCGTGAACAGACCCAGTTGTGAAGAACAGCAGAATCGCGACTGCCGAGTGCAGAGTAGTCTCCGGCTGCTCTGTGCACTTGTTTTACACCCCAAGAACTTCCAGAATCCACATTCTAAGATGTCTAAACAAGAAACACACTCCAAAACGCAACACACAAGCCCACACGACCTCATGTGCTCGGATGAACCCGAGCACCCGAAACCTAGAAAACGTAGAAGTGAAATCGAGTAAGAAACGGTTCAAACGAGGTTATCTACCTGTTAGAAGTAACTATTCACGATGATAACCAGATTTGCCGGTGAAAACGCAAGAAAATGAGCGGTTTTGGTGCTAGAATGGTGAAGAAGGTGAAGAAGAAGAAGATGAAGAAGATGGTGAAGAATGAGGGCTAGGGCTGGAAATGGGGTTTATATACCCAGCCCTAGTTTGGTAAAATGTCAATTTTAGTCCCTGCACTTTGCCCCCGGGTTCCTAAATTTTATTTCGGTTGAAACGACATTAATTAGGCTTGTTTTATTAATGATGAAAGATGTAGTTAATGATATTTATAATTTAAAAATGGTTTTATTTGTAATATTAGGTTTATATAAAAATGGTGCGTTCAATGATAACTGGGGCAATCTTAGAAAACGTTTTAAGATGATGACAATGCAAGCAACGATAGCACAAGCATAAGGATAACCAAGCAAGCAAATATGATATCCACATAGATGGGTTACAGAGATGAGGAATGACCGATAACAAAAGTTAACCGAACACGTTAAATGACGGACTTTTGGTGACGGATGTCACATAGCTCCATGGCATAGTCTCGTTATATTGAGAAAGTATTGAGAAAATTTTAATAATTGATTATTTTCAAGTTAATACTCCTATCGGTCCTATTATTTGACCGGTGTGTAGTCAGGGTGAATATATTCATTGATGAAATATTTAAAGCAATTGGTTATCCAATATATGTTATGATTAGCACCTGATCTTGTATAACTTATGCTTTGAGGTGAGTAGATTTACCAGTAACTCAAGTACACATAATTAGTAAGTTGTGAATAGATTGTTTAAATACCTGAAAAGTACCATGAACTATGGTTTGTATTATTTAGGTTTTCCTTCTGTTATAGAAGGAAATTTAAAGAATTTTGGGTAACTAAATGGATGTGTATACTCTATTAGGAAAGTTTGCATCACTTGACAATGGAATGCGAGTTTGTAGTGTTAGATCTAGTTTGATCTTTGAGATTCCATTGTGGTTAAAACTGGTATCGCCGATCTCTATCAAATATGATAGTACTTGCTAAGGATTATAGTCAGGTGTATAATAGAAAGTCTAGAAGGTTGTGTATTATACATAGCGTAATTTATGAGCTCATCATGAGTGGTGTGATGTCTGTTAAATTATTAAGAATTTAAGATTTAAGTATATTTTGACCGATTATCTAACTAAAAAATTAGAAAGAGATCTCGTGAATAAATCAGTCATAGGGATAGATACAAAGTCCAATTTTAATATCTTATGTCAAGACACCAAATTCCCATCTAATACAACGTTAGATGCTGAATTCAATGTGGTAAATTTGTTATATAGATATTGGAACACATGAATAAAATCATCTCAAAAAATATGTTCAGATTGCATGATAAAGGAGGTTGAAATTTAATTTCTTAATAGTTCATTGATAAATTGCAGTACAGGTGCAAGAGTAATGAACTACCAATAAGAATATGAAGTTTAGCCATTTCAAGAAGCTTTGGCTTGAGCTTTTATATATTCTTTGAAGGATTAGGACACATGCTAGTAAAACATTATGTCAAGTGGAGTTTGAATTTGTAAACGTATATGTACGTTACCTACAAGTATTTAAATGGATAACTTGGGTTCAATCCATTGTGATACCCAATTATTCTAATATTTGTATCGTGTAATATGCTATGTTGAAATTCAATCCGCAGGAAATTTTCATTTATGTATACGAGTGTGTTTCTATGAGAATTGGTTAGGTTAATCATGGATATTACTAAAACGGGGGAGGATTGTTGGTAATTTTAGTGTTATCAATGTATATTATAGTGTATTGGATTAACTTATTGATCGAGAAAATAACATTATAAATAATACGATTTAGGTGTCGTGGAAGTGCAAACTCGATTTAATTTTAATTATTATTTGGATTTGATTATATAATTATGTTTAATTATATTAAGTGGGTTGGGCTCATTTGACTCATATAATTATGTTTAATTATATTAAGTGGGTTGGGCTCATTTGACTCAATATAATATTGTTGGGCTTATTTAAGAGTAATTTTAGATGTTGGATTTATTTTATTTGATATTAGGCTCGATAAAGATTTTATGAGTTTGTGAGCTCACACTTAAAAATGTGTATATCAATTGTCCATGTAAAGCAAATTTGGCAGAGTGTTATTTAAAGAACTTTTTCTTCTCGATCAAAAAGATAAGATAGAAGACATGAGTTTTTTCTTGAAACAGTTACAAGAAACAATTCTCATGATTTTAACTAAATCTAACTCTATCAAAATCTCTGTCTAATTCGATAAATCAATCGTGAGTAACCCGCGAAATAGGTTTATCTGATAGTGTTTCAAGATTCAGAGATTAATCTAAATTGTTTTAAGTTTGAAGATTGATTCAGAACCAGGTACGTTTTGTTTTCATTTTATGTTTGATTTCTTGTTCGAGATCCAAAAATTACTACAGATCATTTATTTATTAAAATGAATTAAGATGTTGAAAAAGACTAAAATACAATCAATTTTAACGGAGGTTTTAATTATGTTAGTGAAGTGGATGGAAATAACAACATTAGGTAAACTACAGTGTTAAAATAAGAAAATAATTTGGATTGAAATGACAATTCAACAAAACGTCAACTCAAAACACTAAGGACAATAGTTACATGTTACTCTTTTATTAACTTCATACATACCTAGACTAAGAAAACAATTAGGTCATTTATATGCTATAATAACAAAAGGGAATATATGAGAAATAAAACTATTACACCAATGATACTATCACTAACATAACACTAATCTACTAGTCTACTAATAAGAAATAATAAGAAACAAGGAAATGTTCTAGAAACTGTTACAGAGTTTTCATCAATTTCTTATTTAATCGGAATTTTCTCTTTGGTTGTCATATCTACAAAAAGTTTTGTGGCTTCTCTACTCCTTTTCTCAAATTTTGATCTTGTTTCAACTATTGGTCTTTTAATGGGACTAAGTTGCCTTTTATTGAAGACTTTTACTTCAATCAGCTAGTAATTTCACATATTTATATGTACTTCGTCCAATAATTTTATACATATTGAGTCCCCCTTAATATAGCGATGGAAAAAATTAATGAAAACTATGACTTTCAGCCTCCCTATATATTTGTTCAAGTTCCGTCAATGCTCAAAACTATTGTTGAGTTTCTTTATCCAGGATAAATTCTTTTTCGGCTTCTTTTAGTGACACCCTCCCTTGCTCTTGTATGAAATATTGATCTTGCAACTTTTTACAATAATCTCTAGTGTTTAAACCTCAATCGAGAATACCAAAACAATCCTCAAAACCATTTTTATTAGCCCTAAAATTGTTGCCATTAAGTGGGTAAATTCTTTGACCAGAAACATAACACAATATGATTACAGACCACTCAAAGGTACAAAAAATAAAGCAGAAGTTACAAACACAAGAATCACATCACACAAGCTTAGTAGGAAGTCATAGTCTATGCTGTTGTGAGGTAGACATTGACATGGACAATGGTTTCAACACCATCAGTGGTGTGTTCATTCACCTGAGGAAGAGTCTCAATGGTGGCATACCCTTTAGCCTCCTCATACTTCCCGGTCCCGCCAATCACCGCGATGTGTGATATCTCAGAAGCCGTCCGATGGACCCCGAAAAAGCTAATTGTGTCTTCGACCTCGTGTTCACTACCATGAAACAACGTCGTGAGCGCGAACGTGTGGCTACTCCCATCCAATGAGCTAGAAAGGTAGAACCCCTGCCCTCGGCCCAGTACTCCTGTACCGAGCTCGTGTCCTTCGGTTAGTTCATTGTCAATAACAGTGATTGAGCCGAACATGAGTTGTTCGACTGTTATGCCAGCGGGAAGTTGTCCCGCTGCAACGAATGGTAGGTTACCCCCACCATTCACAACATCATTGTTCCCAGTGTTTTGAAGGACAGTGCTGGACTCTGGGTTGTTTGGGTCGTTTGGATTACCGTTGAAACCGGCTAAGAATGGGAGGTTATTGTTATTCACTATGCCGTTGATATTGTTTAATGGGATCCCACCAGTGATCGGGAACACTTCTCCGTTTGGCGAAGAGAAAGGAACAACGTTAGCGCTTGAACTCGCTACTATTCCCGCAACCACCCTACTTGTAGCATGAGTCCCTCCTAGGACGTCGTGCATAAAAAAACTCAAAGTCGGGTGTTCGCCGTTAACAGCACCACCACTTGTCGCCCCTGGCCTCCTGTTGGTGTATTACCAACAGGGGTAGCCACTGCTGGCGCCACATTGGTAACCGTGGTCCCTACAGCAGGTGCTACTGTAGTTGGCACTGCTGTCGTTGGACCCACAACTGGTACAGGTGCAACAGTAGCAGGAATTTGACCACTTGGTAGTGTAGGTGTTGGATCATCCACAGGTGCGTCAGCCTCTTCTACGGAACCACTTGTGTCGGGCTCGTCGGGTGACAATGGGGCCACAGGCGCTACATCGTTTTGCGTGTCTAACAGGACGCGCGTCCCATTCGAACATTCTAGAGAAATGGCTAGCAAAAATATGCAAATTGTGGCTTTGAGAATTGTAGAAGTGGATAGCTTGATAACATCCATTAGGTTGTTCTTGTTGATTATCAAAGGGAAGAAGTATTTTTGATGATGAAGGGATTGTGCATGTACGAGCATATATAGTGATTATACAATATGGAGTTGATGAGATATATGGAGTTGTTTGGTGTGGGGTGTTTTGGTTAAACAACTACTTTATATAAATTTGGTTTATTTGAACAGCTCAAAAGAATATTTGTTTTGTGAAAAAAAACATGATTTTTTGTATATAATACATAGTTATCTTTTATATTTAGGAAAAATAGATTATGCTCTTTTATATAGTTGAATAAAATATTATATAATAGTCATATGCATATATTTTACTATAATATTAAGTATTTTATTTTGTTCAAATAATCAAGGTATATGACCAGAAGTATACGTCAGGATTTGATGAAAATTAATGTTGCAAAAGCAATGTTAACTTTTAAATATTATTGTGACTCATTTAGTTAACTTTGGTTTTCACAGGATAAATTTAATATGATTCCTAAAGTATAAAAATATAAATAACGGATATTTGTATTTGAATATATAGTTAACGTTGTGAAATTAAAATCATAGTTGGATTGTTATGCCCGCGTTAAATAATAGAAAGTTGCTTCTTCTTTTTTTAAATAGATTATATTAATCCATGTAATGGATTCAACAAGGCATGGCAGGATGAGTTTATTATTCGACTCAATAGATTACTCGCTATTTGATTTCGTTTGGCTTTCTGTAGGTATTGAATCCTCACTTTTATCATATCAGGTGGTTAAAAGTTATCAGTTGACATAATATTCTTAGCGTTAAATATAGATCTTAAACTTATACTTGGGTTCATTTGTTTTTCCAACAGAAAATATTGCATCTAGAGGATTATTGTATATGAAATGTCAAATGTGTTACGTATATGGTTTACTATCTAGACTACACAGAAATCTCAAGCAAATGTGCATCTGTCTTGTACAACATGTGACATAATAGATGTATGAATAAAACTAGAAGGAATTAGCTAGTATTTTTTAATCCACTCAAAGTGAAAATTTATAAACCTATAATACGTGAGATTTTTGTTATGCCAAAATGGAATTAGGAAGACCTTTTGTTTTTATGTAGTTTGACACAATACATTAAAGGTATTGATAAAGTGTATTAACCAATGGTTCATGGAGGCTAAATAAGCCCCGACCAATACGCTAAAATATAGGTTTAGTGAAATGTCTAACAAGATTAGATGATCACCCGAGGTCTTAAGGACACTTTGAAAGATCTAAACGCACTTTAAAAAAATATGAATTATTGTTTTCCTATCTGTGATTTCATCATATTTGTTATTTTCATTAAAAAATATTTTTGCATTTGGCTCCCTAAGATCTTCAAAATTTGTCATTTTCATCCATAAAAGTTAACTTTGTTAATTTAAAATGTTAAACCGCCATCTAAGGGGTAATTATGTAATCTTGCATATAAAGACAAAATCCTAATTTATGTTAACGTATTGGTGTTATAATTCCGTTCATGTGTTATCTTTCCATTCACGAGACCTAAATTAAGCATTTAATCTTTAAATCTTTCATCATGACTGAATCATAAAATTGTCAGTTTCATTGGTGGAAGAGGAGAATTGACCTATTTTTTTATGGCGATTGAGAACCCATTGTGAAATGGTTCTATAATAGACACCATCGCCTACAGTCGACATCTCCTCTTTATGTGATTCAGTTTCACTCAATTATTGTTGTGTAATTAAGTTATTTTGTTTTGTATGTTAAAGGGCTATTTTATCAATTTATCAATTTACAGTCGACATCTCCACTGCATGATTTTTGTAAAGATTATATGATGGTGTGTTTTAAGTACAATGATGACCAGCTGTGAGGTGCCTGGGAACGGGGCCTTACAAGTTCGTATCAGAGCCAAAGTTTAAGTGAAACAGGTAAATTTTCAAAATAAACCTTAACTTAAACTGAAAATGGGACGGAAAGGGATGGGATGCCAATCTGAGTAGCTGCGTGCCATCAGGTATTTTCTTAAAGTTAACCGTAGTATGTGCGCATGTTATGTGTTTATGTGTTGCTGGTAGATTTAAATACTGATATAGTCAGGACAGGTAATGCTCGGGGTGCGAAGAGTAAAGTAAGTGGCTAATCACAACTGGCCACTGTAATTAGGGACTTACTATACTTGACGTAAACTGTGATGAGAGTGTGTGATAGAGGATGGCCGGTGGTAGATCATCCAAATCCTCGCATGGTGGCTTGCTGCTGCATCGCGGCCCAAAAGAGGCAGGCCTAGAGTTAAGAAGGTGGTTCCTGAAGAACCCGAGACCCCTCATCCGGAGGGTGTAGATGAGAGCGCCAACTTGAGAGCCTCGGTAAAAGAGGCTGTAGTGGAGGAGGTGCATCAGGTCATGCAGAAGATCTTACCGTCTGTGGTGACCGATGTGATAAGGCTGTCCAGGAATGAGAACGGAAGGAGAGGAACCGGTCCTCGGGAGGACGGGAACAAACGGAGCCTGAAACGGTTCCTTTTGATGAAGAAGAGGATGAGGAAGAAGAGCCTGTGCCGGGGCGGCACGAGGCTGTAACTACGGGGCTTTTCAACGATGCAAGCCCCCAACTTTTGATGGTAATGGCACTGCTGCTGCTGCTCACAGGTGGGTGAGGGAAATGGAAGCCGTTCTGAATATCAGCGAGTGCCGGAAGGATCAGAAAGTGAAGTTTGCTGCCCATTCTTTTGTGGACTCGGCTCTGTACTGGTGGCACAACATAGTCCAAGCCGAGGGCAGCAGGGCTAATGGTAGGATGACATGGTCAGAGCTGAAGAGGTTGGTCATTGAGGAGTTTTGTCCTCATCGAGAAATTGATAAAGTTGAGAGAGAGTTCCTGCAGCTGGAGGCGGGAACCATGACACACCAACAGTACACCACAAAGTTTAACGAGATGGCACGTCTGGTGCCGGATCAGGTGACACCTTGTCGCGAAATATCAAGAGGTATATTCAGGGTTTGCCAGCGGATATTCGCAGGCACATGATCGTTGCCCGACCGAGCACGTTTAGGTCGGCGGTGGACTTGGCGGGAAGACTGTATGATGAAAGGGCTGTAGTGGTGGTGGCTGAAGGTAGTAGGAAGGGTGGTGGTGATAGGAACTAGAACGGGAAGAGGTTTGGTCGGGGTAATGCCTCGACGAGCAATAAGAAGGCACGGACGGATGACCGCCGTGTGGTTACGAATAAGTGCAGTAAGTGTGGGAGGAGCATAGTGGGGAATGCAGACTAGGGTTGAATGTGTGCTTCAGTTGTAGGAAGCCGGGCATATAGCCAAGGACTGTCGTGCGGTTGGTGTTTTAACTGTGGCGTGGAGGGCCACATAACTAAGGATTGTAAGAAGCCTAGGGCTGAAGGTTCGGGGGTGAAGAAGACAGGAGGTGAAGGACCGAGGGCAAGCGCCAGGCATTCACGATGACGCAGGAGGAGGCTAGGACGGACCCTGATGTTGTGTCCGGTACGTTTCTGGTGAACCAAACTTTAGCTTCTGTGTTGTTTGATTCGGGTGCCAATAGAAGTTTTATTTTTGCTGCTTTCTGTGCTAAGCTGCCTGCTAGTAGTAAACGTGTTGATGCGCCATTTGATGTAGAAACTGCCATAGGTAAGTCTACCAGGATTTCAGAGTTGATAGAGGGTTGTGATGTGGAGTTAGAGGGTTGTAAATTTCCGGTTAGACCATTTGTGATGACCTTAGGTGGTTTCGACTTGGTACTTGGGATGGATTGGCTGGCGGACTTCGAGGCGAATATAGTGTGTCGAAAGAAGATGATTCGATTGATAGCGCCTGATGGGAGTTCGGTAACTGTTTATGGGGATCGGGTCATGACGATCCCGAAAGTGATCTCAATGGCGGTGGCGGGAAAGTGTATGAGGTGTGGATGTAGCGCCTACTTGTGTTATGTAAAGGACGTGGAAACGCCTACACCACAACTATCCGATGTTCCGGTTGTGTGTGACTTTCCAGATGTGTTTCCCGAAGACTTGTCAGGAGTGCCACCTGACCGAGAGATTGAGTTCCAGATTGATTTGATATCAGGTGCCCAACCTGTTGCCAAGGCACCGTATCGGTTGGCTCCGACAGAGATGAAGGAGTTGATGGAGCAGTTGTAAGAGCTGCTCGACAAGGGGTTCATTAGACCGAGTATCTCCCCTTTGGGTGCTCCGGTCCTATTCGTAAAGAAGAAAGACGGTAGTATGAGGATGTGTATTGACTACCGTGAGCTGAACAAGTTGACAGTGAAGAACCGATACCCCTTACTGAGATTGATGATTTGTTTGATTAGCTTCAAGGTGCCAGTTGGTTTTCACGGATAGATCTTCAATCTGGCTACCATCAGCTAAAGGTGAAAGAGCAGGATATTCCTAAAACAGCTTTCGCACGCGCTATGTTCACTACGAGTTTCTCGTCATGTCTTTTGGTTTGACCAATGCGCCAGCTGCTTTTATGTATCTGATGAACCGAGTATGTCGGTCGATGTTGGATAAATCAATGATTGTGTTTATTGATGATATCCTGATTTATTCAAAGAGCGAGATAGAGCATGCGGTCACATTCGAGAGGTGTTGGAGACATTGAGAAGGGAGCAACTGTATGCCAAGTTCTCCAAATACGCGTTCTGGTTGCGCGAAGTCCAATTCTTGGGTCAGGTGGTGAATCCGGAGGGGATTATGGTGGATCCGGCAAAGATGGAAGCGGTGATGCAACGGAAGTCTCCAAAGACGCCATCCAAGATCCGTTGTTTCTTGGGTTTGGCGGGCTACTACAGAAGATTCATCCAAGAATTTTCCAAGATCGCTTCTCCACTAACCAAGTTAACCCGTAAGGATGTAAGGTTTGTATGGGGTCAAGCTCAAGAGAAGGCGTTTGAAGAATTGAAGACGAGATTGACCCAAGCTCCTATTCTATCATTACTCGATGGAAGTGAGGATCTGGTGGTTTATTCTGATGCTTCCTACTCGGGTTTGGGTGTGTGTTAATGCAAAGAGGAAAAGTCATAGCCTACGCATCCCGACAGTTGAAAGTTCATGAGGTTAATTACCCTACTCATGACTTGGAGCTAGCAGCCGTGGTCTTTGCGTTAAAGATTTGGAGGCACTTTCTCTACGGGATGAAGTGCACCATTTTCACTGACCACAAGAGCTTGAAGTATTTCTTCGAGCAGAAAGACCTGAACATGAGGCAGAGGAGATGGTTAGAGCGCATAAAGGATTATGATTGCGAGATCTATTACCATCCGGGCAAGGCCAACGTGGTGGCGGATGCCCTTAGTCGAAAGAAAGACCCGAGCCGATTCGGGTGAAAGCATACCAGTTGATTATGACCTCTGATGTGATGAAGTAAGTCAAGGAGTTTCAAGATGAGGCATTGAAAGAAGGTCATCTTAACTCGGAAAGAATGAGAGGTCTGGTTGCGGAATTGGGTGAAAACACACTCGGTGTTAAAACCCGATTCAGGCGGATGTGGATTCCTCGTTTTGGGGATCTACGGGTGAAGATATGGAGGAGGCTCACAAGACTCGATACTCTATTCATCATGGTGCTACAAAGATGTATCAAGACATGAAGAAAGATTATTGGTGGCCGGGTATGAAGCGTGATGTGGTGGAGTATGTGAGTAAGTGCCTTACTTGTCTGCAAGTGATGGCCGAGCATCAGAAGCCGTATGGGAAGATCCAACCTTTGGATATACCGGAATGGAAGTGGGAGCACATCACCATGGATTTTATTACGAAGCTGACGCGTACTCCGGAAGGGTATGATACTATATGGGTGATTGTTGACCGCTTGACGAAGAGTGCTCACTTCCTACCGATGCGCGAGACATATTCACCTGAGAGGTTGGCGGATCTTTTCATTAAGGAAATTGTAACTCGTCATGGTGTGCCGGTGTCTATTGTGTCTGATCGTGACACCCGGTTTACATTCAAATTCTGGAAGAAATTCCACGATGCCATGGGGACGAGGTTACATATTAGCACAGCTTATCATCCCCAAACTGATGGTCAGTCAGAAAGGACCATTCAGACATTGGAGGACATGCTTCGGGCATGTGTGATTGATTTTAGGGAAGTTGGGATGACCACTTACCGTTAGCCGAATTCTCATACAATAACAGCTATCATGCCAGCATTGGCATGCCACCTTATGAGATGCTATACGGTAGGAGATGCAGGACACCCGTTTGTTAGGGTGATATTGGTCATAAAGATTTAGGGAGCGTCAAGGTGATTGAGGCTACGACTGAAAAGCTCGAAAATATCAAGGCCTACATGAAGGCAGCCAAAGACAGACAGAAGTCGTATGCTGATAAATGACGCAGACCAATTGAGTTCCAGGTGGGTGACCGGTTATGTTGAAGGTCTCACCTTGGAAGGGTGTCATTCGGTTCAGAAAGCGGGGCAAGTTGAGCCCGAGGTATATAGGCCCTTTCCGGATCATTGCTCGAGTAGGAGAGCTGGCCTATAGATTGGAGTTGCCAGTTGAGTTGAGTGGAATTCACCCGACATTCCACGTATCTCATCTAAGGAAGTGTTTGGCAGATGAGGATATGATTGTTCCGCTTGAGGATATCAAAGTAGACGAATGGCACAACTATGTGGAGCAACCAGTGGCGATCATCGATCGTAAAGAGAAGAGGTTAAGGAATAAAGTGGTTCCTCTTGCGCGTGTATAGTGGAAGCACAGGAAGGGATCCGAGTCAACGTGGGAGACTGAGGAAGAAATGAGACATCATTACCCGCGTTTGTTCGAGGAATAACAGGTTTCGGGGACGAAACCTATATAAGGGGGGTGGAGTTGTAACACCCGGTTATTTATCTATTTTAAAGCCGACGAAAGATGAAAAAGAAATAAAGTCCAAAGTTGGGGGACCAAACCCGCCAACGCACGAAATTGGGCAAATGGGGACATATCAAGGGAGAGGGCAGACCATTTCCCCCTTCCCACACTCATTTCAGCTAGAGAAAAGAGAGAAGAGAGAAAGAAGAGAGGAAGAAGAGAAAAGAAGGGAAAAGTGGTGATTCGGGCTCGAAACTTGTCGTGTAGCTAGTCCAAACGAAGCTCTTCATCTTCTTCTTGCTTGTGTGAGTTCTAGGATCCCTATTTTACTTGTTTTCAACCAATTTTGGGGCTGGAACACATAGAAACCCGTATTTGAAAAATGTCTTGAAAATCTGGAAAAAATGCTGGTTAGATGCGAGGACTCTAACCTTGTTCTAAATTGGGAAAAGTGTCATTTCATGGTTACTGAAGGAATATTGTTGGGACACAAGATCTCTCGAGCAGGCCTCGAAGTTGATCAAGCTAAAGTGGACACTATTTCCAAACTGCCATATCCCACAACCGTGAAAGAAATTAGAAGCTTCCTAGGTTACGCAGGATTCTATCGCCGTTTCATTAAAGACTTTTCAAAAATCGCACGACCGATGACTCAACTTCTTGAGAAAGATGCAAAATTCGTGTTTTCCAACGAATGCATCAGTGCATTTGATCTGTTAAAAGATAGGTTGGTCACCGCTCCAATTATGGTTTCCCCAGATTGGACGTTACCATTTGAACTCATGTGCGATGCAAGCGATTTTGCGGTAGGAGTCGTGTTAGGACAAAGGAAAGACAAGCAATTCCACCCAATTCACTATGCGAGCAAGACCTTAAACGACGCACAAGAAACTACACAACCACCAAGAAAGAACTTCTTGCAGTAGTTTTCGCATTTGACAAATTCCGCTCGTATCTAGTCCTGTCAAAAACAGTCGTCTACACCGATCATGCAGCCCTACGTTATCTGTTCAACAAACAAGATACAAAGCCGAGATTGATACGATGGATACTTCTGCTTCAAGAATTCGACAATGAGATTCATGACAAGAAGGATCAGAAAATCTTGCGGCTGGTCATCTTTCGCGTCTTGAAGATTCAAACCATCCACAAACCGAGGAATTCAAAATAAACGATAATTTCCCTCACGAATTCCTTTTGAGCAGAGCAATGGCCCGTTACGGAGTAAATCATCGCTTTACAACCGCTTATCATCCACAAGCGAATGGGCAAGCGGAGGTCACTAATCGAGGTATCAAACGAATCCTAGAAAAAACCGTAGGACAAAATCACAAGGACTGGTCTGCCAAGCTAGACGATGCATTATGGGCTTTTTGAACAGCCTTTAAGACTCCCATAGGCACAACACCGTTTAAACTCGTTTATGGGAAGTTGTGTCATCTACTTGTGGAATTGGAACATAAAGCCTATTGGGCACTCAAAGCAGCAAACTTAGACCAAGGCCTTGCAGGAAAGAATCGATTTCTACAAATCCATGAACTTGAGGAACTGAGAGAACAAGCATACGAAAACGCTAGGTTTACAAGGAAAAGACAAGGAATTCCACGACTCTCGTTTAAGGAGCACTAAACGATTTCGTGTGGGGGAACGTGTCTTACTGTATAACTCTCGCTTACGTCTGTTTCCCGAAAGTTAAAATCACGTTGGTCTGGACCTTACACGATTAAAAATGTGTTTCCAAATGGTGCAATCGAAATTGACAACCACGACGGTTTAAGTTTCAAAGTGAATGGACATCGTTTAAAGCCATATAACGATGGCCAACCAAGATTTTCTCGGAGGAATTACACCTCCGCCCCGACGAGGATTAAGTGTGGGGAAGGGTCGCGCCGAAGACCCGAAACGAAAACACGGCACCTGTACATAGATTTTATTTCAAATTTTAGCTTTTTGTAGGACTCCCAAGCACAAGCACGGGGCCGTGCCCCACCAAGCACGCCCCCGTGCCTCTGACAAATTTTTTCCACGATCTCCGCTGACGACTCTGGAACGTTGCAGGACGAATTTAAGGCGACTTCTGACAAACACGGGGCGTGCCTACCCAAGCACGCCCCTGTGATCAACTTTGCAGACTTGTGTATAAATACCACACTTGTTTCAAGCTTTCATCACACCCAATTCTGCTCAAAATCTCATGAAGAAAAGATGAAAGAATCCAGTCAAGGAAGTTCTAACTGGAATCCTGCAACGAAGCCTCGAACTGAAACGAGAGAACCAACAACTCAAGAGTATTTCTTTAAGCTCCATGAGCTGATCAAGAAATTGACGGAGATGAATCTCACCGCAACTCAACGCTTGGCTGAACTCATCCAGAAAGTTCAGGACATGAGCGAGGAGCTTGTTTCCATCAACCGTCGGCTCGCGGAACTTAGCAACCGCACTTCGCACTACCCTATCCCGACCCTTCCACACGAAATGTGTGGAGGCTTCTTCTAGAGGCATTCCGTAAAGGGTCATGTGCGCTAGTGCGCGTTAAGGAGTCTGGTTTTGCAGTTTCAGATTCCCGGTTATTAACGTATTATGTAATCGTAAAGATAGGAAAATGTATTTGTCGCTTGGTTTGCTTATTTGAATTCTAGAACTAATTTCGTAACTTCTCTGATGAATTGGACGTGTCAAAACTTAGCCGGGTAAATTACGCAACGCGCGAAATTGAAAAACAGAACAACAAAATACTGAACCGAGACTGCACAAGGCAATCACGGCCCCGTGCCCCAACAAGCACGCCCCCGTGATGACATATTTTCGACAAAATCTGACTTGTTTCAGCATTTTGTCTTGTTCCCCATCAATGACTAGTGATAAAGCCCGATTTTTTGGACCTGCAACTTCATTTCTTCTTCATTTTGTTATCAATTTTTTTCAATTCTTCCTTCTTGTTTTCAAGCATCATTTCAAGAAGATAATCAAGAGGTTAGTATGTCATTTTCCATGATTATGGTAGCCATTTGCATGTATTTAGGTGATTAGGTCTCTAAACAACCGAAATCCTAATGATTATATGTAAAAGCTTGTGCTTAAACGTTATGGAATTATGAATGCTTCATGCCTCTTTGTTTATGTTCTCTTGGAAGTTGATTAGTGTTAATTAGTTTGATTAGTTAGTAATTAGTGTTAAAATGTCATTTTCATAGAATTAGTGTTAGTGTTAGTATGTTTCCCGTTAGTGTTTAAAAGACTATCTTCATAATGTGTGGTGATTTCTTTGTTAATCATGTTCAAGATACAAGAATTGGTAAGTAGTGTTGAAACATTATATATTTTTGTCTTGAATTATTAACAATTGATAAAAATGTTTAACGTATAATCTTTGGTTTTTCAAGCAAGAAAATGACAAATTTATGCTTAATCAAGAATTTACAAACAAAACCACATTGGCTCGAGTAGAAATTTCATAATTCAAAATGTTACCGCACCCGCACGTTTCAAGAGGCACACCCCCATGTTTGACAAATTTTTCTTAAAAAGCAACCGTGTCAACTATTTTTCAACACAATTGATAAAAAGGGTAACGTGGCTTTTGAAAATCAATCTTTCCCCTAAAATAGATAGTTTAATCCAAAAAATCTGTTTTGTATATATAACTGATTTGTCCAAATTTCAGGATCATGAACCATCCATACTTGCAATTTGGAGGAAACCGTGAAAGATGGTGTCGTGATCGATTGCAAAGGCTCTTGCAAAGGGCCGAAAGGTCACATTTGCAAGCCGATGAAGAAACCTTGGCGGTTGTCGGACAGCTCGAAAGATATAACAATTTATTGAGTATCCAGTGGAAGCGGTTGTTTTCACAAAACAGGCCTTCCATTTATGAACTAACTCTTGAATTTTTAGCATCTTTCAGATTTAGCATGAAAGACTCCGACCCTTGGGATGAGGAAGCAGTTACATTCAGACTGGGTGGACATTGGAGAAAAACATCCATCGCTTTGTTTGGTGTCTATCTAGGAATATATACAGAACAGGAAATGGAGGAGGAAGCAATCTCCGGAATGCCAGCTTATCATACATTTCCAGATGAGGAAAGTAGGGACGCAGAAAGCGGCGCCATGAGAAAGGCATTTTGGGAGAAGATTGGAACAGGGGCATTCAACTCAAGTAAAATCAAGAGTAGTCAGATTCGGGACCCATTGCTACGATACATACATCGGTTGCTTAGCCATTCGATAACAGCTCGTGGACAAAGCGAGGGAGTTGTTAGTTTGAGAGACTTGTTTATCTTATACTGTATGACTAATCATTTGCCCTGCAACATTGGGTATTTGTTTTGTAACTTGTTTGCCAGGAATGCAACTGCTGGTGCCCCGACACCAATGTTTGAAGGAAGCTGGATCCTGAACTTGTACGAGAGTTATAGGTGTAACACGGAAGGAACCGAAGAGAGTAATGCCAGGATTGTTGGACTTAAGCATTTGGACAAGCATGTACATGATCACAACCTTACCAAATGGACAACCGAGATTCATGGATAGAAAGGGACAAATCTGGGATCCGGCAGACCCCGAGGAGATTATCATGGATCTTGATATGCCAGCACATCATGAAGACGCCGGGGCCTCCAGCTCACACGCCGGAGAATTTCCAACCATGTTAGACCTCTATGAAGCAATCCAGACCACCAGTGATCATGCAAGGAGATCATTCGAATACGCGCAACAAGCTTTCAACCGCGTTGAAAATCTGAACTCTCGAGTGGATGACCTGAGCAATGATATCACATACATCAGAAACCGAATGTATCATGAGTGGGGGGATATCCCACCACAAAGCCCTTGAAAATCCACATCACTTTCAGGGGCCGGGCACAGTCGTTTTGTGCCAATCTATCCTTTACTTTATGTCATTTATTTTTATTTTGTGTGTTTAGGATTTTAATGCTTTCAATAAATGGATGATATTTCAGGTGATCCCGATGGTTCTCGTAAGCAAAGATACAAGTCAACTTCATAATATTTTGGGGAGTATCTCGTTTCTATTCCTTGTTTTTAATTTATCTATCACATTGGGGACAATGTGAATTTTAAGTGTGGGGATGGGATTAATCGAGACACATACTTAATACTTTGCTAAAAACAGGTCCAAATTGAAAATTTTAAACCAAATCACTTAACCATAAATTTTTGTGACACGAAGCCAAAATTTAAACAATTTTGATAACCAAATTATAAATATACGTTTTCGGGAAATAAATAAGTAAATAAAGAAATCCAAATAAAAATTGAAAATATTTTTTGTGATATCCTTAAAAGCAATAATCAAGTAAACATATGTAATCATGCAAAATGAAACACTTTTACCCAATTCCATCCATTTGTGAGTTTACTTTTGAGCCTTAAACAGCTTTTGCAAATATTTGCAATTTTACTTTCATTCTGGATTCAATTGAGAGTACCTCATGATACGTGTGATTAGAACTTGCTTTGGGTATACATTTCAAGAGCTTAATTAGTATTTTCTGCATAAAAATGAGTTAGGCATTAGGAAACCCTTAACCATTCAAGCCCAACCATTTTCTTTTAATCTTACCTACCCGAACGTCAACCCTAGTTAGCCCCGTTGAGCCTAAACATTTTATTCTTTATCACCCGAATCACCAAGTCACTCAACCAAAAGCCTTCAACAAAACCCATTTTTCGTTAAAGACACGATTTTGGTTTATTTTTTAAAAAAAAAGGAAAAGAAAAGAAAAAAAAGAGAAAAAAGAAAGAAAAATTTGGTCTTTTACCGGCAGACCTAAAAAAACTGGAATGCATTCTTTTGATTTTAATTTGCTTTGTTGCCTTCATCACGCAAAACCGGGACTTCCCCGGAAATCCGCGAACAAATTTACAACCTCACGTACGACGCAAGAAAGAAATGGCGAAAAAAGGAACAAGTTCCGCCATTTTGTGGAATTTCAAAAAGCGCCATAAAGAGACGGGCAAAAAGATACGAAAGATGCCCGAATTGTGGAAATTGGTCACACGATGGAAAATGCAAAAAGAACCAAACTGAATCCCAATACGAATACACAGAACTGATCCGATTGGGTGCTATTAGGCTTCAAGCCGAACGATCCTTACGAAAGGATAGTTTTGTGTATCTTCGGGTAAAGGATGAAGTAAGGTTCCTGAAAGCAAAATACGGTCTCGACAATCTGACCTTAAACGAGTCCTCAAGTTAGCATATCCCTTCTAGCTTGAAGTATTGTATAGGGAACTTTTTACTGCTTTCCTTGTAGTTTATGTTAGAAAAATAAACCAAGACCGTCGTCTTTAGCATTTAGCCATTTTTTCCAAACATTCCACACCCGAGCCCGAGCCAAGTTACAACCCATCAAAAGACCTAATGATTTATGCAAGTAAATATCTAAGTAGGTGGAGAATTGATCCCTTAGCAAGCTTATGATTCCACACGTATTCATGCTAGGAATGAGCGTATTAGTCATACTTCATCTTATGTATGATTCCATATATTCAGCCGAGTGTGAGAGTATTTTGTGAGGAGTGTGGATTTTGCATGATTATAATCTTTACTAACAATCCCATTGCTTGCTAGGATATCATTTTATACATGCTTAAAATGTTTGCATTTGGATGAAATAATTTTTACTTGCATATTTCCCGAAAGACATATTTATCTTTTGTTTTATTTGGTTTTTGGTGGAGTTGTCATTTTAAGTGATTTGCTTGAGGACAAGCAAAGTTTAAGTGTGGGGATATTTGATGTGCTCCAAATTACACATATAACACTATCAAAAGCACATCATTTATTTCTTGATTCCTCCCGAAATATGGTGATTACGTACTTAAAATCTTTTAATTGTGTTTTCAGGTGTTGTGAAGGGCAAGATGGACAAAAGGAGCATAATGGACAAGAAATTGAAGAAATCCAAGCTTAAAGCTCCAAGCAGGGGGCCATGCCTCATTAAGCACGCCCCCATGCCTTGCCTGAAACACGCCCCCGTGCTAATTTGGCACACCCCCGTGATTGGACATCTGACAGGACAAAAGTACTGTCCCCCAAAAGTGATCACGGGGCCGTGCCCCATATGACCACGGGGCCGTGATACCCCCTTTCATGGGGTCGTGCCTATTTTGTCACGGGGCCGTATCCGACAGCTCCTGCACGTACGAACCGACCAACTTTCGTAAGCATTGTACTAACACGGGGCCGTGCCTTTTTGTCACGGGGCCGTGCTTAAACACTCCGAGAAGCCTATAAATAGAGGTCCAAGCTCTTCATTTTGGAAGCTTTTGGTGGAAGGGACACTCTGCAGAATTCTCTCGGGAATCAAGTTTTGAAGACTATTTGGAGGCTCGGGAGGTGCATACAACACTTGGAAGAAGCTCGGGATTATCTAAACACCATCCATTGTGGATCATTGGTTTGATTGTTCTATTTTATCAATGAATCCATATCTATCTTCTATGTTGTTTGTTACATTACAGCTCGTCATGAGCTAAACTCTTATTATCATCCTACTTGGATGAAACTTATGTAATTTGTGATGAATTAATGGTGTGATAAATATTGTGTTAATGTTATGGTGGTCTTGGGAAAACTTTCGATGGGTAGCACCTACATTTGAACGGGGGGTTATAAGTTTATGGTTTGTAATTGTGATTGTCATACACGGTTGAAAAACGTATGATCAACTTTTATTCATAACAACTATGGCTAATTAACTAGAGATGGTTATTAGAAATCATAAGACCTTAACTTTCTGATCATTTACGGGTTCCCCTTTATTAGTCTGAGAAATCTACAGTAATTGTTATGGTTTTCTAAAATTAATGGTATGTTAGAATAGAACTTGATCAACTCTTTTCTTACATTAAGTTATGTTTTCAGAAATCGTATGTCGAAAAGGGCACAAAAGATTTACCTACATCACTAGGGCCTTGACCTAAGCAGTAAATCTCAGCCTGTGTTGGTCTTGGTCACTACGGAGCGGATAGACGAGAAATCACGTCACAGCTCATCTTTATAAACGTTAACACAATTACTTTATTCAATATCTTTAATCACACCATCACTTCATCACAATTACATAAGTGTAATCCAAGTTAGGATGATAGCCTTTATCCCTTGATTCTAAATCCAAAAGTTTCAACTTGTTTTATTTTATTTCTTATTTTATCGTTAGTTTAAAACCCTAATTTATATCAATGCAATTCATCATTCTCTTAAACAAAAATTGATAGTCAATTACAAGGATTGTTGAGTAGTCTTAGTGTGTCCACGGATTGATACTCGGTTCTTACCATCACTATATTACCTCACGATAGGTGCACTTGCCTTTTGTGTGTGTAGTTAGTAGTAGTAACAACCATTTAAAACTGAATCTGTGCGAAAATTCTTTATCAAAAATATATATACTTTCACACCGCATCAAGTTTTTGGCGCCGTTGCCGGGATACACGGCAAGTTTGAAAGACAGTCTAAATTTTTGACTGTCCTGTTTATATCTTGTTAATATTTTTTGTTCAAATTTATTTTAATTTTGTAGTTAGTTTACCTTAGCCAGTTTAGTTACATTTGCCTGATTCATTTTAAGCCTAGTTAGTTTTTGCTTCCTTAAGTTAGTGTATGTCCGACTCGTCTAGTCCTGAACTTGTTTCACCTCTTTCGGAACCTGAACGACTTTTCCGACAAAGGTTACGTGAAAGGCCGCAACAAGCAGCAACAATCATCGAAGAAGACATCTCGAAAGATACACCATCCGAAGGAGACATGGCTAATCAAGACTAGGAAATGAAGATGACGCACTATGCCACGACATCAATCGACGGTTATGAGTCTAGTGTTGTCCAACCAGCAATAGCGCCAACAATTTCGAGATTAAGTCTAGCATTATCCAACTAGTAGAGAACTCTGTTCAGTTTCACAGATTGCAAGACGAAGACCCTAACGCTCACATCTCACGATTCCTTCTTATCTGTGCAACTTTCAAAATCAACAACTGTTCAGACGATGCTATTAGACTACGACTTTTTCCATTTTCACTTTGCGGCCGAGCCATTGACTGGCTCGATTCACTTCCGCCTGGTTCCATCACCACATGGGCAGAAATGGCTGAACAATTCCTGTTGAAATACTTTCCACCCGATCGCACTGCCAAATTGAGAAGCAGCATCACGAGCTTTCGCCAAGACGGATGAATCATTACACGCAGCATGGGAGAGATATAAAGGTCTCCTTCGGAGATGCCCACATCACGGACTTGATCTGTGGCTGCAGTGTCAAACCTTTTATGATGCAATCAGCGGAGCACACAAACAAGCCGTAGACCAAAGTGCGGGAGGAGATTTCGGAAGTGTCACACCAACAGAAGCATACCAAACCCTAGAGAAGGCAGCTAAGAAGAGCTTTGCTTACAATCCCTTGAGAAACAAAATCAACTCTAGAGGAATTCATCAAGTAGACTCTGAGACACTGATCACAGCCCAGTTAGAAGCCTTAACCAAACGATTCGAACAATTGCAAGCTGAACTTAAAAAGACTTCAACACGATGCAACACATGTGGAAGCTCACAAAGACAGAATGCCCGATGATGATGGAAGATGTTGACTACGTAGGAGGCCCAAAAACGCATATAACAACAACTCAAATTGGAGGAGCAATCCGAATTACAGAGAAGCCGGTAACAGCCAACCATCAACTGGATTCAACCGTAGGCCACCTTACCAGCAACAGAAACCACCATATCAAGGTCCAAGCAGTAGTAATCAAGACCGTGGAACGTCATCAATGGAAGATTTATTACAACAATTGTTGTTAACCACACAAGCCATAGATGAGTACATCCGGAAATCTGATCGAAGAAACGAGGAAAGGTTCCAAAGAAACGAGGCTGAAATCAAAAGCAACAAAGCATCATTGCAAACCATTGAAACCAGGTGGGTCAGATAGCACAACAACTATCTGTGAGACCCCAAAGTACTTTGCCCAGCAATACTGTAACAAACCCAATGCTCAAGTCAAAGCCATCACCACAAGGAGTGGCAAAACCACTCAAGGTGATGCACCTGTATTACAGCCCATCCTTGAAGAAATAAAACTCGAGACACCACGTAATACAAGTGACAAGCAAAAGCAACCTGTCATTGTTGAAGAACCAGCCAAGAAATACATACCACCACCACCTTATGTTCCACCACCTCCATATCCCGGTCGACTGAGACAACAACGAATAGAGGCACAATATGGCAAATTTCTGGGATTGTTCAAACAACTCCATATTAATCTGCCATTGGTGGAAGCCTTAGCCTAAATGCCAAATTATGCTAAGTTTTTAAAAGGTGTATTGTCAAACAAGAAGAAACTGGAAGAGTTATCACATGTAGTTTTGAATGAGGAATGCTCAGCAGTTCTTCAAAACAAACTACCTCAAAAGATGACTGATCCAGGGAGTTTTACCATACCTTGCCTAATCGGAAATCTTTCTGTCAGCAACGCGTTAGCCGATTTAGGTGCTAGTATTAACCTCATGCCTTATGCAGTTTTTGAAAAATTAAACTTAGGTGAGCCTAGACCTACTCGTATGAGCATCCAATTAGCTGACCGTTCTGTCAAATATCCGAGGGGCATTGTTGAAAATCTCTTAGTTAAAATCACAAGTTCGTATTTCCCGTTGATTTTGTGATCCTCGACATGGATGAGGATAAGAATGTTCCTCTCATCTTAGGTCGACCTTTCTTAGCAACCGCTCGAGCCCTCATTGATGTTTGCACCGGCAAACTCACACTCCGAGTGGATGAGGAGGAAGTGACATTCGACATAGGACAATCCATGAAACATCCTCAACATCATGACGATTCACTCTATTACATTGATGTTTGTGACTCAATCATAAGCTGTCATCTGAAGAACACTCGTCAATTGAAGCTTGCGATACTCAATCAATAGAAATCCAAACCACTGAGCCCGTCTGTGAGCACCAAATCATTCCAGAACTCGAAGTTGACGAAACATCATCTTGTCAAGAAGCATTTGAGATCATCGATCAAGAATTAGAACCTAAAGCCAAACCTTCTATCGAAGACCCTCCGGCTTTAGAACTCAAAGAACTTCCATCTCATCTCGAATACGCTTTTCTTGAAAATACCTCTCAGCTTCCTGTCATAATCTCATCCGCCCTATCAAAAGATGAGAAGAATAAATTACTCAATGTGCTGAAGGCACATAAACGAGAAATTGCATGGAAAATCATGGACATCAAGGGAAATCCATCCTTTTGCACTCACAAATATTGATGGAGGAGGACTTCAAATCCGTCATTCAACCTCAAAGACGTTTAAATCTGAGCATGCAAGAGGTGGTGAAGAAAGAAGTAATCAAACTGCTAGATGCCGGTTTGATTTACCCTATTTCTGATTCGCCTTGGGTCAGTCCCGTCCAAGTTGTTCCAAAGAAAGGAGGAATGACTGTAGTAACTAACGAAAAGAATGAGCTTATTCCAACTCGTACGGTTACAGGTTGGAGAGTTTGCATCGATTATCGCAAACTCAATGACGCCATAAGAAAGGATCACTTTCCTTTACCTTTCATTGACCAAATGCTCGAGAGACTCTCTGGAAAAATGTTCTATTGTTGCCTCGACGGTTTCTCAGGGTACTTTCAAATTCCCATTGCTCCCGAAGATCAAGAGAAAACGACATTCACCTGTCCATATGGCACTTTTGCGTATCGACGAATGCCGTTTGGATTGTGTAATGCTCCTGCTACATTTCAAAGATGCATGGTAGCAATTTTTCATGACATGATTGAACACTCAATGGAAGTTTTCATGGATGATTTCTCAGTCTTTGGAAACTCATTCGAACAATGTCTTGAAAATCTGGAAAAAATGCTGGTTAGATGCGAGGACTCTAACCTTGTTCTAAATTGGGAAAAGTGTCATTTCATGGTTACTGAAGGAATAGTGTTGGGACACAAGATCTCTCTAGCAGGCCTCGAAGTTGATCAAGCTAAATGGACACTATTTCCAAACTGCCATATCCCACAACCGTGAAAGAAATTAGAAGCTTCCTAGGTCACGCAGGATTCTATCGCCGTTTCATTAAAGACTTTTCAAAAATCGCACGACCGATGAATAAACTTCTTGAGAAAGATGCAAAATTCGTGTTTTCCAACAAATGCATCAGTGCATTTGATCTGTTAAAAGATAGGTTGGTCACAGCTCCAATTATGGTTTCCCCAGATTGGACGTTACCATTTGAACTCATGTGCGATGCAAGCGATTTTGCGGCAGGAGCCGTGTTAGGACAAAGGAAAGACAAGCAATTCCACCCAATTCACTATGCGAGTAAGACCTTAAACGACGCACAAGAAACTACACAACCCCGAGAAAGAACTTCTCGCAGTAGTTTTCGCATTTGACAAATTCCGCTCGTATCTAGTCCTCAAAAACAGTCACACCGATCATGCAGCCCTACGTTATCTGTTCAACAAACAAGATGCAAATCATGCAGCCCTACGTTATCTGTTCAACAAACAAGATGCAAAGCCGAGATTGATAGGATGGATACTTCTGCTTCAAGAATTCGACAATGAGATTCGTGACAAGAAAGGAGCAGAAAATCTTGCGGCTGATCATCTTTCGCGTCTTGAAATTCAAACCATCCACAACCGAGGAATTCAAAATAAACAATAATTTCCCTCACGAATTCCTTTTGAACATCCAATCTTCAATCGATGAGTATCCTTGGTTTGCCGACTTCGCAAACTATTTGGCAAGCGGACTCCTTCTCAAAGGAATGACTTATCAGCAAAAGAAAAATTCTTTACTGATATTAAACATACTATTGGGAAGATCCATACCTATTCAGAATCGGTGCAGACCAACTCATTCGAAGATGCGTATACGGAAGTGAAGCGGAACAGATCCTAAGGCACTGTCATGAAGGACCCACAGGAGGCCACCATGGAGCAACTCTAACAGCCAAAAGGTCTTCGATTCTGGATTCTATTGGCCAACGATCTTCAAGGATGCTCACAACATGGTACGCACCTGTGATGCATGTCAAAGAGCAACCAACATCTCGACACGGGATGAGATGCCTCAGAACCCGTTCAAGTATGTGAGGTATTTGATGTATGGGGTATTGATTTCATAGGGCCATTCCCGGTATCATTTGGAAATCGTTACATCTTAGTAGCAGTTGACTATGTCTCAAAATGGGCCGAAGCTCAAGCCCTGCCCACCAACGATGCAAGAAATGTTGTCAGATTCCTTAAGAAATTATTCTCTCGTTTTGGTACCCCCAAGGCTTTGATTAGTGATCGAGGAACCCATTTTTGTAACAACCAGCTCGAAAGAGCAATGGCCCGTTACGGAGTAAATCATCGCTTTACAACCGCTTATCATCCACAAGCGAATGGGCAAGCGGAGGTCACTAATCGAGGTATCAAACGAATCCTAGAAAAAACCGTAGGACAAAATCACAAGGACTGGTCTGCCAAGCTAGACGATGCATTATGGGCTTTTCGAACAGCCTTAAGACTCCCATTGGCACAACACCGTTTAAACTCGTTTATGGGAAGTCGTGTCATCTACCTGTGGAATTGGAACATAAAGCCTATTGGGCACTCAAAGCAGCAAACTTAGACCAGGCCTTGCAGGAAAGAATCGATTTCTACAAATCCATGAACTTGAGGAACTGAGAGAACAAGCATACGAAAACGCTAGGGTTTACAAGGAAAAGACAAGGAAATTCCACGACTCTCGTTTAAGGAGCACTAAACGATTTCGTGTGGGGAACGTGTCTTACTGTATAACTCTCGCTTACTTCTGTTTCCCGGAAAGTTAAAATCACGTTGGTCTGGACCTTACACGATTAAAAATGTGTTTCCAAATGGTGCAATCGAAATTGACAACCACGACGGTTTAAGTTTCAAAGTGAATGGACATCGTTTAAAGCCATATAACGATGGGCCAACCAAGATTTTCTCGGAGGAATTACACCTCCGCCCCGACGAGGATTAAGTGTGGGGAAGGGTCGCGCCGAAGACCCGAAACGAAAACACGACACCTGTACATAGATTTTTTCAAATTTTAGCTTTTTGTAGGACTCCCAAGCACAAGCACGGGGCCGTGCCCCACCAAGCACGCCCCCGTGCCTCTGACAAATTTTTTCCACGATCTCCGCTGACGACTCTGGAACGTTGCAGGACGAATTTAAGGCGACTTCTGACAACACACGGGGCCGTGCCTACCCAAGCACGCCCCTGTGATCAACTTTGCAGACTTGTGTATAAATACCACACTTGTTTCAAGCTTTCATCACACCCAATTCTGCTCAAAATCTCATGAAGAAAAGATGAAAGAATCCAGTCAAGGAAGTTCTAACTGGAATCCTGCAACGAAGCCTCGAACTGAAACGAGAGAACCAACAACTCAAGAGTATTTCTTTAAGCTCCATGAGCTGATCAAGAAATTGACGGAGATGAATCTCACCGCAACTCAACGCTTGGCTGAACTCATCCAGAAAGTTCAGGACATGAGCGAGGAGCTTGTTTCCATCACCGTCGGCTCGCGGAACTTAGCAACCGCACTTCGCACTACCCTATCCCGACCCTTCCACACGAAATGTGGAGGCTTCTTCTAGAGGCATTCCGTAAAGGGTCATGTGCGCTAGTGCGCGTTAAGGAGTCTGGTTTTGCAGTTTCAGATTCCCGGTTATTAACGTATCATGTAATCGTAGAAGATAGGAAAATGTATTTGTCGCTTGGTTTGCTTATTTGAATTCTAGAACTAATTTCGTAACTTCTCTGATGAATTGGACGTGTCAAAACTTAGCCGGTAAATTACGCAACGCGCGAAATTGAAAAACGGAACAACAAAATACTGAACCGAGACTGCACAAGGCAATCACGGCCCCGTGCCCCAACAAGCACGCCCCCGTGATGACATATTTTCGACAAAATCTGACTTGTTTCAGCATTTTGTCTTGTTCCCCATCAATGACTAGTGATAAAGCCCGATTTTTTGGACCTGCAACTTCATTTCTTCTTCATTTTGTTATCATTTTTTTCAATTCTTCCTTCTTGTTTTCAAGCATCATTTCAAGAAGATAATCAAGAGGTTAGTATGTCATTTCCATGATTATGGTAGCCATTTGCATGTATTTAGGTGATTAGGTCTCTAAACAACCGAAATCCTAATGATTATATGTAAAAGCTTGTGCTTAAACGTTATGGAATTATGAATGCTTCATGCCTCTTTGTTTATGTTCTCTTGGAAGTTGATTAGTGTTAATTAGTTTGATTAGTTTAATTAGTGTTAAAATGTCATTTTCCATAGAATTAGTGTTAGTGTTAGTATGTTTCCCGTTAGTGTTTAAAAGACTATCTTCATAATGTGTGGTGATTTCTTTGTTAATCATGTTCAAGATACAAGAATGGTAAGTAGTGTTGAAACATTATATTTTTGTCTTGATTATTAATAATTGATAAAAATGTTTAACGTATAATCTTTGGTTTTTCAAGCAAGAAATGACAAATTTATGCTTAATCAAGAATTTACAAACAAAACCACATTGGCTCGAGTTGAAATTTCATAATTCAAAATGTTAACCGCACCCGCACGTTTCAAGAGGCACACCCCCATGTTTGACAAATTTTTCTTAAAAAGCACCGTGTAACTATTTTTCAACAAATTGATAAAAAGGGGTAACGTGCTTTTGAAAATCAATCTTTCCCCTAAAATAGATAGTTTATTCTAAAAAAATCTGTTTTGTATATATTAACTGATTTGTCCAAATTTCAGGATCATGAACCATCCATACTTGCAATTTGGAGGAAACCGTGAAAGATGTGTCGTGATCGATTGCAACGGCTCTTGCAAAGGGCCGAAAGGTCACATTTGCAAGCCGATGAAGAAACCTTGGCGGTTGTCGGACAGCTCGAAAGATATAACAATTTATTGAGTATCCAGTGGGAGCGGTTGTTTTCACAAAACAGGCCTTCCATTTATGAACTAACTCTTGAATTTTTAGCATCTTTCAGATTTAGCATGAAAGACTCCGACCCTTGGGATGAGGAAGCAGTTACATTCAGACTGGGTGGACATTGGAGAAAAACATCCATCGCTTTGTTTTGTGTCTATCTAGGAATATACAGAACAGGAAATGGAGGAGGAAGCAATCTCCGGAATGCCAGCTTATCATACATTTCCAGATGAGGAAAGTAGGGACGCAGAAAGCGGCGCCATGAGAAAGGCATTTTGGGAGAAGATTGGAACAGGGGCATTCAACTCAAGTAAAACCAAGAGTAGTCAGATTCGGGACCCATTGCTACGATACATACATCGGTTGCTTAGCCATTCGACAGCTCGTGGACAAAGCGAGGGAGTTGTTAGTTTGAGAGACTTGTTTATCTTATACTGTATGACTAATCATTTGCCCTGCAACATTAGGTATTTGTTTGTAACTTGTTTGCCAGGAATGCAACTGCTGGTGCCCCGACACCAATGTTTGGAGGAAGCTGGATCCTGAACTTGTACGAGAGTTATGGGTGTAACACGGAAGGAATCGAAGGAGTAATGCCAGGATTGTTGGACTTAAGCATTTGCACAAGCATGTACATGATCACAACCTTACCAAATGGACAACCGAGATTCATGGATAGAAAGGACAAATCTGGGATCCGGCAGACCCCGAGGATTATCATGGATCTTGATATGCCAGCACATCATGAAGACACCGGGGCCTCCAGCTCACACGCCGGAGAATTTCCAACCATGTTAGACCTCTATGAAGCAATCCAGACCACCAGTGACCATGCAAGGAGATCATTCGAATACGCGCAACAAGCTTTCAACCGTGTCGAAAATCTGAACTCTCGAGTGGACGACCTGAGCAATGATATCACATACATCAGAAACCGAATGTATCATGAGTGGGGGGATATCCCACCACAAAGCCTTGAAAATCCACATCACTTTCAGGGGCCGGGCACAGTCGTTTTGTGCCAATCTATCCTTTACTTTATGTCTTTTATTTTTATTTTGTGTTTAGGATTTTAATGCTTTCAATAAATGGATGATATTTCAGGTGATCCCGATGGTTCTTGTAAGCAAAGATACAAGTCAACTTCATAATATTTGGGAGTATCTCGTTTCTATTCCTTGTTTTTAATTTATCTATCACATTGGGGACAATGTGAATTTTAAGTGTGGGGATGGGATTAATCGAGACACATACTTAATACTTTGCTAAAACAGGTCCAAATTGAAAATTTTAAACCAAATCACTTAACCATAAATTTTTGTGACACGAAGCCAAAAATTTACAATTTTTGATAAACCAAATTATAAATATACGTTTTCGGGAAATAAATAAGTAAATAAAAGAAATCCAAATAAAAATTGAAAATATTTTTTGTGATATCCTTAAAAGCAATAATCAGTAAACATATGTAATCATGCAAAATGAAACACTTTTACCCAATTCCATCCATTTGTGAGTTTATTTTTGAGCCTTAACAGCTTTTGCAAATATTTGCAATTTTAATTTCATTCTGGATTCAATTGAGAGTACCTCATGATACGTGTGATTAGAACTTGCTTTGGGTATACATTTCAAGAGCTTAATTAGTATTTTCTGCATAAAAATGAGTTAGGCATTAGGAAACCCTTAACCATTCAAGCCCCAACCATTTTCTTTTAATCTTACCTACCCGAACGTCAACCCTAGTTAGCCCCGTTGAGCCTAAACATTTATTCTTTATCACCCGAATCACCAAGTCACTCAACCAAAAAGCCTTCAACAAACCCATTTTTCGTTAAAGACACGATTTTGGTTTATTTTTTAAAAAAAAAGAAAAGAAAAGAAAGAAAAAAGAGAAAAAGAAAGAAAAATTTGGTCTTTTACCGGCAGACCTAAAAGAACTGGAATGCATTCTTTTGATTTTAATTTGCTTTGTTGCCTTCATCACGCAAAACCGGACTTCCCCCAGAAATCCGCAAACAAATTTACAACCTCACGTACGACGCAAGAAAGAAATTGCGAAAAAGGAACAAGTTCCGCCATTTTGTGGAATTTCAAAAAGCGCCATAAAGAGCGGGCAAAAAGATACGAAAGATGCCCAAATTGTGGAAATTGGTCACGCGATGGAAAATGCAAAAAGAACCAAACTGAATCCCAATACGAATACACAGAACTGATCCGATTGGGTGCTATTAGGCTTCAAGCCGAACGATCCTTACGAAAGGATAGTTTTGTGTATCTTCGGGTAAAGGATGAAGTAAGGTTCCTGAAAGCAAAATACGGTCTTGACAATCTGACCTTAACGTCCTCAAGTTAGCATATCCTTCTAGCTTGAAGTATTGTATAGGGAACTTTTTACTGCTTTCCTTGTAGTTTATGTAGAAAAATAAACCAAGACCGTCGTCTTTAGCATTTAGCCACTTTTTCCAAACATTCCACACCCGAGCCCGAGCCAAGTTACACCCATCAAAAGACCTAATGATTTATGCAAGTAAATATCTAAGTAGGTGGAGAATTGATCCCTTAGCAAGCTTATGATTCCACACGTATTCATGCTAGGAAATGAGCGTATTAGTCATACTTCATCTTATGTATGATTCCATATATTCAGCCGAGTGTGAGAGTATTTTGTGAGGAGTGTGGATTTTGCATGATTATAATCTTTACTAACAATCCCATTGCTTGCTAGGATCATTCTATACATGCTTAAAATGTTTGCATTTGGATGAAATAATTTTTACTTGCATATTTCCCGAAAGACATTTTATCTTTTGTTTTATTGGTTTTTTGGTGGAGTTGTCATTTTAAGTGATTTGCTTGAGGACAAGCAAAGTTTAAGTGTGGGGATATTTGATGTGCTCCAAATTACACATATAAGCACTATCAAAAGCACATCATTTATTTCTTTATTCCTCCCGAAATATGGTGATTACGTACTTAAAATCTTTTAATTGTGTTTTCAGGTGTTGTGGGTGAAGGGCAAGACAGGGCAAAATGGACAAGAAATTGAAGAACAAGAAATCCAAGCTTAAGCTCCAAGCAGGGGGCCATGCCTCATTAAGCACGCCCCCATGCCTTGCCTGAAACACGCCCCCGTGCTAATTTGGCACACCCCCGTGATTGGACATCTGACAGGACAAAAGTACTGTCCCCCAAAAGTGATCACGGGCCGTGCCCCATATGACCACGGGGCCGTGATACCCCCTTTCACGGGGTCGTGCCTATTTTGTCACGGGGCCAGCCCCGACAGCTCCTGCACGTACGAACCGACCAACTTTCGTAAGCATTGTACTAACACGGGGCCGTGCCTTTTGTCACGGGCCGTGCTTAAACACTCCGAGAAGCCTATAAATAGAGGTCCAAGCTCTTCATTTTGGAAGCTTTTGGTGGAAGGGACACTCTGCAGAATTCTCTCGGGAATCAAGTTTTGAAGACTATTTGGGCTCGGGAGGTGCATACAACACTTGGAAGAAGCTCGGGATTATCTAAACACCATCCATTGTGGATCATTGGTTTGATTGTTCTATTTTATCAATCCATATCTATCTTCTATGTTTTTTGTTACATTACAGCTCGTCATGAGCTAAACTCTTATTATCATCCTACTTGGATGAAACTTATGTAATTTGTGATGAATTAATGGTGTGATAAATATTGTGTTAATGTTATGGTGGTCTTGGGAAACTTTCGATGGTAGCACCTACATTTGAACGGGGGTTATAAGTTTATGGTTTGTAATTGTGATTGTCATACACGGTTGAAAAACGTATGATCAACTTTTATTCATAACAACTATGGCTAATTAACTAGAGATGGTTATTAGAAATCATAAGACCTTAACTTTCTGATCATTTACGGGTCCCCTTTATTAGTCTGAGAATCTACAGTAATTGTTATGGTTTTCTAAAATTAATGGTATGTTAGAATAGAACTTGATCAACTCTTTTCTTACATTAAGTTATGTTTTCAGAAATCGTATGTCGAAAAGGGCACAAAAGATTTACCTACATCACTAGGGCCTTGACCTAAGCAGTAAATCTCAGCCTGTGTTGGTCTTGGTCACTACGGAGCGATAGACGAGAAATCGCGCCAGCTCATCTTTATAAACGTTAACACAATTACTTTATTCAATATCTTTAATCACACCATCACTTCATCACAATTACATAAGTGTAATCCAAGTTAGGATGATAGCCTTTATCCCTTGATTCTAATCCAAAGTTTCAACTTGTTTTACTTTATTTCTTATTTTTATCGTTAGTTTAAACCCTAATTTATATCAATGCAATTCATCATTCTCTTAACACAAATTGATAGTCAATTACAAGGATTGTTGAGTAGTCTTAGTGTGTCCACGGATTGATACTCGGTTCTTACCATCACTATATTACCTCACGATAGGTGCACTTGCCTTTTGTGTGTGTAGTTAGTAGTAACAACCATTTAAAACTGAATCTGTGCGAAAATTCTTTATCAAAATATATATACTTTCACACCGCATCAGAGGCCATGCGACTGAAGGGTGCCCATTCGCCCAAACAGGGAGTTGTTACCCGGGGATGAACATAGTTAGAGTACTGACTTTCGAGGGAAGTGCAGAGGTGAGTAATAATGTGGTAGTTCCCGTAGTACATGTAAGATCCGTCGAGCTTTAGAGGTTATTTGAGCACGAGATGATAGTGTTGCATGTTACGCATGATGTATGTTATGTTAAGTATGATGTTGCCATGTATGATGGTGATGACTGATGACTGGTAAATGTCGATGTTCCTTGTTTCGATACGTGCTTATCTTCCCATGGCGTTATGGTTTATGATTAATAATGTAATGAAGTATTATGTAACGTAAAGGAAAGATAGTGAAAGAGGAACATGATGAATGAATGCATGCATTAATGATGAATGATATAAAGTCTTCAAGCAATAAAGGAGGAGCAACCTTGTTGTTGCAACAGACTCGATATGGATCCTTGTCTTGCGACCTCAGTAATCGTGGCTGTGTGCTAGAGGAGGTAAAATCCTAACACTGTGATTACCATTGTATAGAACCATCGTTGCATATCCTCGGTACTGTAACCAGGAGGGTGCGGTGCGCCGATATAGAAGGTCTATGATAGGCCTAGGTCCAGTACCACGATACAGAAGGATGTTGCATGTGGCAATAGTACACTTATGCTCTACCTTAGGTGCCGTGGCAAGGAGGGTGTGGTGCGCCGATATTGAAGGTCTATGATAGGCCTAGGTCCAGCACCACGATACAGAAAGGTATTGTATATATGATAGTACTCCTAAACTTTATCTTAGGTACTGTGGTCAGGAGGTGCGATGCACCGTTATAGAAGGTCTATGATAGGCCTAGGTCCGTACACGATACACGAAAGATAAGGTTTATGGGTGATGGAGAGGAAAGAGTAAAGACGAAAGAATGTGAAAGTTAAAGATAGATAATGAACGAATGAAAGCCCTAGAATGAATGAAAGTTAAAGATAAAATGAATGAATGAATGAATGAATGAGAAAGAAGATAGTAATGATATTATCTATGTGTACGTATGATGTGTGATAGCATGAAAGTAAAGATAAGGTTTTAATGAAAGTAAAGTATGTTTTATTATAAAACTAAAACTCACTCAGCAACGCTGACTTTTTATGTGTTTCCAGTTGGCAGGTAAGGTTGCTGAGGATGGCACGAGGTGGCTACTCAGCTCTTTTGGGATGGCATTCTTTTGTTTAATGCTTTTGTATTGTAATGCAAACAAACGATATTTTGTAACGAGTGTTGTATTACTTTGCAAAAGTATTTATAGTAAAAATGAAAGTTATTACCAATGTTTCCGCTGCATGATTTTGGTAAAGATTATATGATGATGTGTTTTAAGTGCAATGATGACCAGCTGTGAGGTGCCCGGGAACGGGGCCTTACAAAATCAACTTCTTTGTCTAAACATTTAATAATATATGTTATTGGTAAATTTCTATTACTATATATTTAGTTGTAAGGCTCCGATCCCGGGCACCTCACAGTTGGTCATTCATAGCACTAAATATACGTAATATATTACATAAAAACATTGCAGCATAAGTTATTAACAAAAACCATTCATCACTATTATAACTGTTGTTAAGCAATACAATGGAGTTTGAGTTACAGAAGAATTGTTTAATTGAATTACAAACCATAATATCATAAGTGGTGAATGGATGTCAGTCTTGCCCCGCCGAGTAACTTCACCCTCGTGTCATCCTCAACAATGATTACCTGCCATTGAAAATGTATAAAGTCAGCATTGCTGAGTGAGTTCTAGTTTTAAAAGCATTAAATACCTTATATAATTATATATGAAAACTCTTTTTAATAAAACACTTTCTTTGCTTCCGTACGTGAGCACGCATTATGTGTACATCAAGGTAATACTTCTTTCTTTAATTACTGTACGCATTTGTTTATTTCATACTTTTATCATTATCCTTCACTTTCTTATGGACCAATGTGCAATACCTCGAACATTGTGCACGAAGCTGATGTTGGGCCTGTGGTCTATAAATAGACCACGAACGTTGTGCACTAAGCTGACCCCGTCACCTAGGGTAAGCTACAAGGGTCCCTGTCAGTCTTAGACTGACCATGCATGCATCCTTCGGGTTAGCTAAACCGCATACAGTTGAGCTAACGATAACATGGTCATGCTCCTCCTATTCATTTGCTGGCAAGACTTGCATTCTTTCATTTATGTTCCACTTTCCTGTATCATCATATTTCACTTTTATTAATGATAATACTTTACGTATACGTTCATAAAACACACCATGTAAAGTCACACAATAATTATTATTATGGAACATAAGAACAGCTTATAATTATGCATAATAATAACAATTAAAACCCAAAGTCAAACTAGGGGCAAACCCTAATCATCTGTTTTCTCAAACCCCTAGAAAAATTCTAAGTGTTAGGCGCATGAGAACTACGCAGGCGCATGAGGCCTGTTTAGGCGCATTAAAACTATGCGGACGCATGAGCCCATACTTAACCATTTCAACACTTAGGCGCATGAGCCTCTTGGGCGCATGGGCACTAATTGAGCGCATGACCCAATACTTAGGCGTTTCAGCCAAACTCAGCGCATGAACTACTGTTCAGGCGCATGAACTTACAGTTAGAATTTATAAGGCATAATCTGGGTGCATGAGTTACTGTTTGGGTGCATGACCCTATTTGGGCGCATAACCTCTACTTTGGGCGCATAACCTCTACTTAGAACTTTTCTAAGGCAATTTTAGGCGCATGGGCCTTGTTTAGGCGCATGAGCAGCCTGTTTAACATATTCCTAAGTTGTTTTCAAACCCAATCTTCATATCATCTTGTTCTAAGTTTGTTAAAACTATTCTAGGCCTAACACATCATAAATATCAAAATACATTAACATACATTCATAAAAACATACAGTTTACATATCAAAAGAAATTGTAAAATCTTTCATATACATTTTCAGCCCCAAATATTATAAAACAGGTAGAAAACGGGGTCTAGAACTCACCTTGTGTAGCAAACATGCATCACTCTCCCAAACTTGTTTGTTCACGAGTTCAAGCACCTAAAACAACCCAACCAACACCAAAACACACAAACCTGAACACATAAGAACACATACTTTCAATTTTATGGTCGAACCCAACCAAAACTGAGCAATTAAACATCAAAAATTACCTAGCCAAACAGCTTCTCTTTCTCTCTAGAACCGAAGGTTTCAACTTTCTTCTCTTCTTCTACTCTTTTTGGTCGACAAAAGCAGATGGGATTGGCTAGTATGGGCGGCCATGCCCATAATATATTATAATAATTTGACTTTTGTTCTTTTTACACAAAGCCCCCTTCCACTTTTGTTCTTGTATCTTTCTTTCAAGATACTTCCCTTTTTCTTTTCTTATTATTTTTTTTCTTTTCTTTTATTTTTCTAGAATTTCGGGTGTTACAAGTCTACCCCTATAAAGAGGTTTCGTCCCCGAAACCTATCATTGTTCGAATAACTGTGGATAATGTTGTCTCATTTCTTCTTCATCTCCCACATAGACTCGGAACCCTTTCTGTGCTTCCACTGTACACGTACCAGTGGAACCACCTTATTCCTTATTCTCTTCTCCTTCCGATCATGATTGCACTAGTTGCTCTACATAATTGAGCCGTTCATCTACTTCGATATCATCCAGTGGTACAATCATATCTTCATCAGCTAAGCACTTCCTCAGATGGGATACATGGAATGAAAATGAATTCCACTTAACTCATCTGACAGTTTTAATCGATAGGCCACCTCTCCTACTCGTGCGATGATTCGGAAAGGTCCTATGTATCTCGAGCTTAGCTTCTCTCGCTTCCCGAACCGATGATCCCTTCCAAGGTGAGACCTTCAGCATAACTCGGTCGCACACCTTGAATTCGATCGATCTACGCCTCTTATCGGCGTACGAATTTTGTCGGTCCTTCACCGCTTTCATGAATGATTTGATCCTTTCTAACTTCTCAGTGGTAGCCTCGATCACCTCAAGGCTTCCTAACTCTTTCTGTGAGATATCACCCAACATACGGGTGTTCTACACCTTCTACTGTATAACATCAAATAAGGTGGCGTGCCAATGATGGTATGACAACTGTTATTATATGAGAATTCTGCTAACGGTAGGTGATCATCCCAACTTCATCCAAAATCGATCACGCATGTTTGAAGCATATCCTCGAGTGTCTGGATCGTCCTCTCAGACTGGCCATCTGTCTGAGGGTGATAAGCTGTGCTAATATTAGTCTCGTCCCCATCGCATCATGAAATCTCTTCCAAAACTTGGATGTAACCGAGTGTCACGATCAGACACGCTAGACACCGGCACACCATGACGCTACGATCTCCTTAATGAATCGATCCGCCAATGTTTCGGATGAATACGTCATGCGGATCGGTAGGAAGTGAGTACTCTTGGTCAGTCGATCAACAATCACCCATATGGTATCGCACCCCCTCTTCTTAAAATTCTTTCACTTGTGTCATCATATCAAAGTCATAACCACTGATAAGCCTTCACCTGAATCG